>PVQA01001675.1:0-21115 GCA_002980515.1 Fusarium burgessii | reverse complement strand
GGGCCAAGTTGGATAAGTACTAACATCCCGGACAGCATGGGCTAGGGGAGAAGAGGACGAAAAGTAGGCAATGTACGCAAGTTTTAGTGGCTAGTGTTAGTTAGGACAGACCGCCAGGCGAAATAAATCATGTTGCATATTGGAGTTGATATCAAGATTCCAAGGCTTAACAAACGAATTCGCGAGAAGTTTCTTAGTGCATTAATCTCTGTATCTGTAGGGGCTGGTCATACTCACAGTTCCTTCGGCCCCCGCGGACATCCCAGACGTGACCATTTGGCCCCTGCACATATTAACCCCGGCCGGTCTATACCCTGCACATTCCGCTGGGTGGGTAGTAGCACTATTATTAACGTCTCAGGTTTTATGGCTACGTCATTTTCCTTTGCTTTCCTAAACATAGCGCTGCTACAGCGGCTCATACATGGCCCGTCGGGCACACAAATATAGTGCCATGTAAAGCCTTGCATAGGCTTCGATAGAGCCCGCGGCGCCCGATGATTTGCTATGTTCCCAAAGAATGCGTGCCTATCACACACGAGTGTGGCTGACTGTCATCTTCATCTTTGCTTTTCCCTCTTTAGGCCGAGCACTTATATAATGAACCGTCGCGGACTTAAGTGTATAAAGTTGAGCCTTTTCTTCCAAGGTGAATTCTAGAATTCATTAAATACCACCATTCTCAGCCTTGGAGACTCAATTGCAGTCATGGGACCTAACTATAATAACTCGTTCGAGTCTTCTGTGTATGACGACTACAGCAGACACTCTAGAGGATACGAGTGCAAGAATTCTTCCTTTCCTCCATCACAACCTACGTCTTCCGTCGGGAGAACATCTGTCCAAGGACAGTACACAGCGGTGCGAGAAACCCGCAAGCCAGGCTTTACCAATCGTCTTCACTATCTAAGTGCCAAGGTCGCTGGCCCAGTGAATGGCTTCGCGAATAAGCTCGGATGCGAGGCATTCATGCCTACCTCGCTAGACAAAGAGTGCGACAAAGCATCGCGAATATTGACATCTTTCTGTGGTATGTATTTATGATGCATGGCGGAAGAAAGTCTTGAAAAGTGTTGGAAGAGATAAACTAACCTGGCTGAACATTGTATACAGACGGAACACCACTTGTGACCGACTCGTCCATGTCGCCAAACGAGTCATTATCAAGGCGGAAAGCAATAGTCAAAATTCCACGACAAGTCATCAAGTCGGCCACAGGTCTTGCCATCTTCACCGCATTTCGATCCGGGACGCAATTCTCTTGGGGCAGCGGTTCTGGAGTTGTTGTAGCGCGGCGAACTGATGGGTCATGGTCGCCACCGTCTTCCTTTGCCGTCAACACTCTCAGCGTTGGCTTCATGCTTGCCATGGATATATACGATTGCGTATGTGTTCTACGGACCCCCGAAGCAGTCGCCGCATTCACCAAACCAAGGGTCTCCTTCGGTGGCGAGGTCGCTGTTACTGCTGGGCCGGTTGGTACCGGTGTTTACGTTGACTCGGCCGTTAGCAGCGACGGGATCGAAGAGCCTATATGGAGCTATATGAAGAGTAGGGGCTTGTATGTCGGGGCACAGATTGATGGGACTGTTATCACAACGAGAGATAAGGCAAACGAGGATTTTTACGGGGTGGCGGTTCCTGTTGCTTCTATTCTACAGGGTATGGTTCCAGCTAGAGGACCTTTATGGCCGGAAGGATATTGGAGGTTGCATAATGTATTGCGAGAAATAGACAATGGTCGATAAAGGTGCTACATCTATGTGTTTTGTTTTTATACACTGTGCCAACAGCAACTCGCTCTCAATGGAGTGGACAGCCAGATACTCCTAGATATGAGGTTTTAATCGTTGCCTCCGCCACCATCGCTGATGAGGATACCAAAGTCTGGAAGTATGCCTAAGGTACCGACACGACCGAGCATGTTCTTCACGAGCCGTTACTGCCTGTGTGGAAACAGATCATTGAGTGATCAGAGCCACGGCGCCCGAGGTTGTCGAGCTTGCACGGCTTGTTACTGTGTGCTCCGACGTATGACAATGCCCTCACCCCACGCGGCGGAAGCAACTGGATCCTGGCTCGTTTAATCTCGATTAAAATGCCTTGTCCAAAGCATTGACTGCAGTGAAACAATTCAATCCTGAAGCCATAACTCTGTGGTCAGAGATCAAAAGATAAAATAGTTTATTTTTACGATATAAGCTTTTAATTTTATATTTTTTTAAGGCTTACTTAATTATAAAAGTATTGATATATAAGATTAATTAAATTAGTATCTTAGAAAAATAACAGTTTAACATATTAGCACTTTATCTTTAATTCCTTACAGCTGCATATAGGGTAGCTAAGAGGTCCTGGTCGCCCAGGGGAGGTGCTTCGACCGGCAGATAGCACATTTTAAACCTTAAACCTCAAGTGTGCAGGGTTTAATGTTGTTTATATGCCGAACCATCCGCACATGGATCTTTTATTGTGATGTTTTTCTACTTTCTTTAACTTCCGACTTTCAGCAAATCCAATCCTTCTCACATGTTTTGAGTGGCTTCCACCGCCACCTCATCCTCACTGCCGCAATGGACCACCCAGAGGGTAGCTCAATTTCTCAGATTGTCATTCTTTTCTGCAGCACCCTCGCCGTCTTTGCCACCAGTCTTGTCTTCATACCGAGAAGTGCCATACTCATCCGAATTGGTACGGCTGTGGCGCTGAGTTGTTTGCAGTATTCCTCGTACACTTCCCTTGTGGATTCCTCCTTGCCTCAGGCCCAGATAACCGGTATCTCTTTGTCCATCTGGGGACTGTACACCAATGGTGTTGAGCAGATTCTACTCTCGCGCTACGATGCGGATGATCTCCTCACGATAAAGGAAAGGCAATCGGGCCGTCGGCCAGGCCCTACTACCCTTCTTCGTCGTGCCGTGGGCATGTATTTTAGCCTGCGACGTGTTGGGCTACGAGGGGAGATTCCAATGAAGCAGCGGGTCTCCTCAAGTTCTCTTCGCTTTGTTATCACAAAAAGTATTGAATTCGTGGGCTGTTTTCTCATCTTGGATGCCATATTGATTGCGCCACGTCCAGAGGGACACTTGATTACGAGAGAAAAGCAGTCACTGTTCAAATTATCGAGCTTGACTTGGGAAGACGTAATTTTTCGCATTTCTAGTTCCATTGGGAACTGGATTGTTGGTTATGTCTCAGTACGACTAGCCATTGCCTTTGCATCTGCGATATCTGTTGTGCTTGGTTTGTGTAAGCCAGAGGATTGGCCGCACCTCAACGGACCATTAAGTTCATGTTCCACTGTTCGTGGCTTATGGGGGTAAGTGATACTCCCCAAAAAGACTGGTTAATAAACAAACAAATACTAAATGACTACCAGAACATTTTGGCATCAACTTTTCCGCAAGGCTCTGACTGGCTGGGGAGACTTCATTCCAGATAAAGTCCTCGGCCTCCGTCGCGGTACGCTGTTGTCGCGATATTCACGCCTGATATTGACGTTTTACACTTCTGCGCTTATGCACCGCTGCCTGCATTACTTCTATCGTCTTGACGCCGGAGAGTGGTATGAAATCGAGACCTTTTTTCTTTTACAACCGCTGGCGATTATGTTCGAATATGCGGTGCAAGCCGCAACAGTACACATTCCTCTCTCGCGGACATTACGGCAAACTGTTGGGTTTATCTGGTTGTTGGGATTCTTGACGTGGTCAACGCCAACATTTCTTTACCCTTCACTACGAGCAAAAGATCCAGGGCAGATGCTTCCATTTTCAATCGTGGGCCATCTTATGAAACGTTGATAGATACAACCTTGCTTAGTGTAAGTTGGGTACAAATCTGAGTTGCAAAAAAAAAAAAAAGCACAGTAGGACTGTTGCTAACGGGATGAAGTTGGCCTCTAAGACACAGGGTGAAAAGGATATGTAGACGGATGCTGTAAAAGACTCTTGTTAGTTTCAGAGAGATGATGATTTGCATAGCAAGGGCCTTGGGATTTTTGAGGGATCTCTTGATGAGATCAAGGTATTTGTTCGTTTTTTTTTTTTTTTTTGGTTAGGATTTCATTCGATGGATTGGAGTTTTGGCCTTGGTTCTGCGAGCATATGGATCATATCTAATTTATTAAACTATTTAGAGCTAGATATACGTTGTCTTTTGCAATATTGAAAAGGGCTCAAATGAAATAGTGAAGATATAGCCCGTTACTGACGTTTGAGAATGTCTGCCTTCCATGATTGATTTCAGACTTGAGGCTAGATTGATTTATTGGTAGACTATGCGAATTCTGTCCAAATAATGACGCTAAATTTTATTGCATAATCGCAGGTTCTAATCTGTCTTGGGAGTCTTGCGTCGCTACTCTATGAGAAAGAAATATTTGGTATGAATCATCAGTGCCTTGGGTGCCGTTATATGCAATACGCTAATGTATGCTTATGCCCGCACTAACCTTTATGCTAAAAATTATCCCAGTACTATCCCGCCCAGCAGTAATAGCATCATCTCTCACTTGTCAGACCTAATTAAACCAGGTCTACCCACTAACAAATCACAAAACACCAGACCAAAACCGCTTCTGACATCATGCCCAAGGCATCTACTGCCAGTGCATGGCCAAGCGCACCTCCTGTCGCCGAGGACGGCTTCGCATTCGCTGAAGGAGTATTTTTCGCCCAAGCTTCTGGCCAAAACCGCCATCGGCGCGCCACAGCAGCCGAGCTCAAGGAGCATTTCACCTCTGGCAACGACAAAGATCACCCCGCTCACTGGTTTGAAGCCCAACTCATTCACTATGGACTTCCGCCATCCAAGACCAAGTCGGTCGCGCGTATGCGACTGTTTGATGCAGTTAATGCCGGGAATCTAAAGGTGCCTGCTACTGTGAGCAAACTTGAGACTAAATTGAAGAAAGAGTGGACAAAGAACGATCGTGAGGCAAAGAAGGGTGCGACGAGCAAACCCGCTGCGCAAGCGACGCCTGTGAAGACTGAAGCGAAGAAAACGGCTGCAGCGGCTTCAAAGAGAAAGGCAAACGACGATGAGAGCAATGCGACCGCTAAAAAGCCCAAGACCGTTGCACCAAAGACTGCTACACCAAAGGCCAAAGCACCAGCCAAAACACCAGCAAAAGCCACTGCCAAATCCACGACAAAGACAGCGGTCAAGGCTCCAGAAGCGGAGCCAGCACCGACACCAGTACAACGAAAGCCCCAAACTGCGCGCTGCGTTAGAGGCAGTGCATCTCAAGGCGCTGGGCGAGGCGCAAGCACTGCTTCAGAACCAGCAAAACCACGAACTAAACAAACTGCACGTCGAGGAAATACATCTCGATGGTCTATGGGCCAAAGCCGTCCGACAGCAATAGACCCTTCTCCCGAACCACCCAGATTCTCAAAGCCTCAGACTGCACGACGCAGCGGCGCTTTTGCGGCCCGGGGACGGATACCCGCTCCGTCCGGCTACGATGATGCTCCACCCCCATACTCGGCATTTCCAGATCAAGACTACTCCTCGGATGAGAACAACGGCTATCACTCGGATGGTGATGATGATGATGATGTTGAAGAAGTCAGCCTTGCACCTCTAGGTCTTTTGAATGGTGACTACGAAGTCGAATCGAGTGACGTGAGCGAGCAATGGGATTTCGACCCTGATGAGTTCGAATTGACTCTAACAATCTCTGGTAATAAACTCTGGGGAAGATTCAACCTCGGCGTCTACGAAGGCGTACTCCTCTTCGACGAACGTCCCACGCGATCATCGCATGATCGCGTCTGGTTCAAATGGCGGGGTCGTGAAGATCAGGGACCTATAATGTATGGGGACAACAACATTGGTTGGATGGAGTTCCTTGGCCATGGTCGTATTGAAGGTTGGCTGGATCACCAGTCTCTCTCATTCAATGCCCGTCGATTGCCTGGTCAAGGAACACGAAGTAGCATTGATGCTCGAAGTCTACAGGATGAATGGAACGGTTATACCTCTCGGTTGTACGAAGAGGAGAATCAGTCGCGGTGGCGATGAGTTTCAATCTTTTGGGGTAGAGCCCCGCGGGTAGGAGGACGAAATGGTTACATGTGACGCCGATCACTGAAGACTTTTGAGATGTTGAAGGTTTTTTTGTTTTTTTTTACAGCAACAGTACAATCATTCATTTTGTATGAGGATAAACTGGATATAAGACTCCTTGTTATAGTGAAAACTTTTAATACACCGCTTTTATTTGTCGCACTGAACTGGACTGGTCAAAGCACACGGTATTGTCCGAATGTCAGTGAAAGGCCTCACTGTGAGACGGCCAAGCGGAGCAAGACGGAAGGGACAAGGATCACTCGCAGCGCCCAGCTTTTCTCAACTTTGGGGGTTTTAAAAAACAAGAAAATTTTCCATTCTCACCTCATCTTCCAATTTCACACTCTCTTCAACCCCTCAACTCGGCCAGAAAATGCATCATGAGTGCAATTCGAGGCTTTCTCAACGCCTTCAAGGCCCGCAGCCCTCCAATGACCGGGATAATCAACCTTAAACCCCTCAGCGACTCCAACGCCCGTGTGGGGAGAGCTTTTCTTGAGCGCTGCAACCCCTTTAGAGACATTCCTAAGGACGCGAGGCTTGAAAACACGTTATGTGAAGTGAGATACATTGATCGTGTTCTACGCGATACTCTTGTTCCGACGTCGCTGCCCGGAGATGATTATCATTTTTGCTCAAAGTTACTGCGCAGTCTGGAAACACGGCGCGATTTAACGTGGTTGGTTCTGCGGGAGACGGATATAAGAGATACGATTGGCGCTATTGCGAGAAGAGGTGGTCGTCGGGCACCTATTCCCGATGAACCTCACCATATTCACAGCCGCGCGAAAGCACTCGAACGGCATTGGTCAGCGCTGGAAAAATGCCACACCAAGCTACGTGAATGGGAGCCGAAATATGCGACACAATCACAGCCGCCTCTTTTAGAAGAGAATGAGGATTTTGTTCTTGAATTAAGCGATGACCAGACTGCGCATGCGGAGATTGAGTATCGAGAATGGCGATCTGATCGCGATAGAAAAGTCTCGTATTTAAAGCTCAATCCACCTGAGCCTGCGGCTTTTATACCGGTTGAAAGACGCGATATTCAAACTGATGAGACATGGAAGATACTTCCGCCGTCGGAGACTGAGATTGGGATGAGGCTCTTGCCTGTTTGGACGCCTATTATTTTTCAGGAGGTACCGCTTGATTGGGAGGGTCCTGATTCAGCATTAAGAAGTACACCCAGTGAAAAGAGACGGAGAGAGGAGTTTAGAAGAAGAGAGAATGATCGGAGGGAGAGGAAGTTTGAGTTTCAAAAACAGCTTCGTGAGGAGATGAACAAGTCTTGACATTTCAGTAGCTTGGATTTATTATTGGAGTTTCGGTTGGGTTTATGACCGTGGATACAATATGGTCTTCGCATATATACCAAGCTTGATATTCAACATACATCAGGATAGACAACACGGCACGGCAGAAAAGGCATATCAGGACCAACAGGATACTTTATCTACATATATAGTATATGCATTCAGAGGCATCCTTTCCGGCGGAAGAACTTGTATTCTGCACTTCAGGATATACTAAAGAAAGCTACAAGAAGATTTCTAAAAATGAATAGTTGGCGGTGCAATAGAATATTCGCCAAGGAATCGGAATTTCGTTCAAGAACCCGCTAAGTTCTGCAAGAACAAATCTAGTAGAGTTAGAATAGGACTATAATATATCCAAAATAAAGACCCGAACACTAGGTATACTCTTAAACTCTGGATGACGAGCAATCTATCCCATCCACCAAATAGTTCCGTAATAGTTTTCCTCCGGCATTGTAGTTCCATACGCCCGTTACTGGTCATAGCGAAATGCAACAATATCGAAATCTCGAAATCCCTGTCCAACAGTTTAAACTTCAACCTTCAAAAGCCTATTCCTCACCAGGGTCACATTATCAACCCTCCCAACTTACTTCTCTCTCTTGTCTCTCTACATAAACAAGCTTCTTCAAAACTCTAAGCGAAACCTCAAGTCTTCCTCAATTGGTCAATCTCTCTACCGAAATTTTATCAAAACGTCCCAACCAATAAGAAACTACCGCCGATGGATCGACACGACTGCTTATCATGGCACAATTTCCTCTGAAACTTGATATCGCGAACCCCGCAAATAGCTGCATTAGGAAGGCACAGATAATTATCATGCCGAACTTCCGTGCTCGTTTGTTAATGTGCTGCGTTACACCCCGGTTAGCATTCGTGATTATGACTTATCTTGTCAAAAGTTCCTTTGAAGGAAGGGTGATCGTCAGGCTATGTTATGAGAAATGGGCTGCTTGTATATATATGACTCTCATATAAAAGCCAACTTAACTGCACACCGTCTCTCGTTTCTTTAGATGTGTATTGAGTCTGTCCTCTACATGGGATATTGTTCAAAATGGGTCTGAAAACAGCTCTTTTGTCAGTTTTGGGCTTCGTCGCCTTGACGAATGCTTCAGTTATTCATCCGCGTACCTACAAGCCAGCAAATGCCCAGTACTATAACAAGAAGACTTCTCGTGAGTAAACAGCCCGCCGCGAAGTTGAGCCCGGGTTCTGATATTTTCTTCCAGCTTATTATGTCCCATCCACTGGTATTCCCGAAGTCTCTTTCGATGTCGGTGAAAGCTATGCCGGCCAGATCCCTGTCGATTTGAAGAAAACCGGATCGAAAGACCCCAAGTTCTTCTATTGGTTCTTCCCGACTGTAAACCCGGCTGGAAAGGATGATGTCGTCATCTGGTTCAACGGAGGTCCCGGATGTTCTTCTCTAGAAGGTATTTTGTGCCAATAAATTTCTACCACCATAGTTAAACTGACACGATCTTCAGGTCTCACTCAAGAGAATGGCCCGTTCTCGTGGAAATATGGAACATACAAGCCCGTGCCGAATGCTTGGTCGTGGCATAAACTCGCCAACGTCATCTGGTATGATTTTATCATTTAATCGATTATTATTCCCCACTGACGGCTATCCAGGGTCGAATATCCCATTGGAACAGGCTTCTCAACTGGTCATGTAACAGCAAAGAACAACGCCGAAACAGCAGCTCAATTCGTCCAATGGTGGAAGAACCTCGTCGACACCTTCGGTCTTCAAGGCAAGAAACTCTACATCACCGGTGAAAGCTACGCTGGTGTCTACGTCCCCTACGTAGGCGCTGCCATGCTCGACAAGAAGGACGAGACCTACTACAACGTCAAAGGTGCTCTGTACTATGATCCTGTCATGCCGTATGCTGATAAACTGCGTCTTGATCATGCTGCCTTCCCAGGTTTCTTCAGGCATTGGGAGAGCGTTTTTGCGATCCCGGATAAGAACAAGAAGATCCTTGATAACGATAACGAGAAATGTGGATTGGATAAGTATCGCGAGGCTCATTTGACGTATCCGCCTCCTCCGGCACCTTGGAAGCCTGCTCAGGTCAAGGGGTGCGATATCACTGCTCATTTCGAAGAGATCAACACCGTTATCAACCCCTGCTTCAACGTCTATCACGTCCAAGATACTTGCCCAGTTCTTTGGGACGTTCTCGGCTTTCCTTCGATTCAATACAACCCCCCCGGTGCGACTCTCTTCTTCAACATCCCGGGAGTCCGTAAGGCTATCCACGCCCCAGCTGCACCTAAAGATTGGGAATCTTGCTCAGGCCCAGTATTTATCGGCGACGATGACAGATACGACCCAGCCGAGCACGAGAAGAAATTCCAGACTCTTGTTGAGAAAACTAACAACGTCATGATCGGATCTGGTATGGCTGACTACATCATCACTTCCAACACAACAGCTTTGGCCGTTCAAAGTCTCAAGTGGAATGGCAAGCAAGGTTTCCAGACTGCGCCAAGTGCCGAGTTTGTTGTTCCAGTTATTAACAATACAGGGTCAAATGTTGAGAACTGGGCGGGAGGTAGTGTTCAGGGATCCGTTCACTCAGAGCGAGGTTTCACGTTGGCGACGGTTAAGACGAGTGGACATATGGTTCCTCAATATGCTCCACCTGCTGCTTTCAGACAGCTGGAGCATATTCTTGGACGGGTGAAGTCTCTCACAGACCCAGAGCCGTTCTCTGTAAATATCTCAACCTCTTTTAAGTGGCCATACTAGATACTAGATGACCGAGTAGTTGGTGCTAAGCTGGATATGTTGGCCAAATAGTAATCATTGTCGCTAAAGATTAACTTTATATATCTCGCCGACATGCTATAAACTTTATCAAATGACCAAGTTGCTAAGGATTGAAGCTTATAAATTCTGCGAAACAGGTATTAAAGATGCTTTTGCAGCTTGATCTTAAGAATGGAGATGGTTAGTTCTTCCATATGATATTTACTTTGTAATCTTGATATGGAGAGACGATTCACATTAGAGCCTTCAACTGCAGAGCTCAGAGTCTGATTAGCCAGTCTGTAATCCACCTATATCTGTTCTCTTCAACGACATGGAAACAGACCATTTATCAGAATCTGGACCTGTTCTCTTCCAGATTGTGAATTACAGGTTTGAAATTTCCCAGATTGACGGTTTACTTTGACTATAGGAACCACCACTCACGCTGTAGTGATAAGTTGCTAGCCCTGCAGGAAGAGCAAATCAAAGCTTAAGGTCGAGGGGAATACTATTAAGTACATCGTTTTCAGGAGGCTTAATAGTAAATTACCAAAATCTAATATTATCTTTGGTTACTTTAAATAATAGTTAAGTATTTTAAGCCTAAATTATAAAATAATTTAAATTATGAAATTATAATATAATATTATATTATAAGAAAATATCCCCCGTGTTTGTTATGCTGTGTTTTGATAATGTGTTGGTCTCATTGTGTTGTCTTGTACTTTGTTCAATTGGTTCTTAAGGTTTGAGGCAACAGCTGTGTGGTCTGTTGACTTTGTTTTTTTCGGCGTGGTGTATCACGCCTTCTATTATATCAAGATTAAAAATCTTACATTGTGTTATCTTGGATTGTACAACTTTAGCCTCACTTTTGTTGTAGCTGCGGTTAACCTATTTTCAAATAGTTAATTTAATTATTTTTTTCTTCTCCCCTACTGAGCAGGGTAGGTTTCTCTACTGGACTGTGGCGTTGTGTGGCTTATTCACTCTACTTGCCCGGCCGTCGGGTTCCGATGAGCCACGGAAAAACGGAACCTCAACGGCCGACCCATCTTGAATATTCAATCATCAACAACGACGTCCCCAATTCTCAGCCCACAATCGCGCAACGGCCTGTCTTGTTCTATAAAAGCGTGATGCCTGTATTTTGATGAGTCCCTTCTCATTTCCTGTCATCCATTGTCGCGCGCACCTCCATGTCAGGTCAAGAGACCTCTCCACAGTCTCCCCCCGCCAATACACCAAAACACCGAAGGCCCTGGACATCAACCGAGGATGCGACTCTGAGGACACTCGTTGGGCACTTTGGTGCCAGTAGAGGGTCTGAGGGTAGATGGAAGGATATCGCAGCTGGACTTGAGGGCCGGACAGCCAAGGTGAGTCTCCACCTCGCATGCGCCTCAACGCGATACATGGCACCGTATGATGCGCGCTCACTCGCACGAGAGGTGAGGCTGATTGCGATAAGAGCTGACAGTTATACAGGACTGTCGAAAACGATGGCTTCACTCACTCGATCCATCATTGCGCAAGGGTCGATGGACGTCGCAAGAAGATGAAATCCTTCTCTCAGCTTATGCTCGACTTGGACCGCTCTGGAATGAAATTGGTAAACTTATCACTTCTAACCCAATGGCATACCTTAGTCTAACGGATACTAGCACTTCTAATTCCTGGAAGAAAGGACGATCAATGTTCCAAAAGATATAACGATATACTGAACCCATCTGCCAAGAACCGTTTAAGCGATTGGACTGCCGAGGAGGATAACCTTTTACGTCAAGGTGTAGCAACACTGGGCCATC
The DNA here is from genome assembly GCA_002980515.1 of Fusarium burgessii. NCBI lineage: Eukaryota > Fungi > Ascomycota > Sordariomycetes > Hypocreales > Nectriaceae > Fusarium > Fusarium burgessii. The sequence continues at coordinate 9,143 of PVQA01001675.1, read as the reverse complement.
GTTGGGTGGCCATTTCATCTCGGATACCCGGAAGACCACCCCTCACTTGTCGTAATAGATGGCGTACACTCTCACGACTTTCTCAACATCGACAAAGCAGATCTCAAGGGACGACTCCATCGTCTTCATCCCAGATGTCCCCATTGGACAATGGGATATCACCAGCGCCCAATCACCCAAATATGAGCATTGAAAACAGTCATGGACCCACGACTGATTTAATGCACTTTCCTATGGATACCGATATTGGTCACGATCAGATGGGATCCAGCTTTCTTGATTCAGCCTTCTTCGATACCTTCACAGGCCCTTCCCCATCACCGTTGAGAGAATCCGAGCCCAGTGATGAAACGGAAACACCGAATGATGCCTCTGCCTCAGCTCCAGTACCAGAAAACCCTGTGCCTGTTCCAGATCTTTCCTCAAATATCACAGGCCAAACACAAAGCGGCCCCAAACCATGGCCGCAGCCACCCAAACCACCACAAGCGCAACAGCAGCAGAATAGTACAAACGCCTCTTTCATGCCATCACCCTCGACCTGGTCCTCTTTGGGTACAATGCTACCACCAGGAACGTCTCCTACGGATCAGAATCTGTGGCTAGGAATGACTGGCAACCCCCCAACCCCAAAGAACTGGACTGCTCCAGCGCCAGCAGAGGATTCAAATCCGATTTCTCAGACATTCACTGAGCAATTTCAAGTACCAACGGTGCCAACTTCCACTCAACAGACCATACACCACCATCATCATCACCATGTTCATCATCACTTTCACCACTATCATCACTATCCAGGTAATGCAGATCAATGGCGCCAATTGGAGCAGCAATCAGAAGCTGAGGCAATGCAAGCTCACATGCAAAATGAGAATGGTCCTCAAAATCCGGGATGATGGGCTTGACCTAACAAAGGTCACCTCGTCCAGTCACGCTAGCACGTTGGCCTAGATAAGCCTAGTCATCCGGATTAGCCAAAATGACCAGGATGAAGGCGTGTCATGCGAGTAACCCCACCACTGGAAACCAGCCGGTTTCCATTTCGCAAGCCACCGTCTGCCATGGTTCTCTAATTACTTTGTCGCGAAACAAACATGCAGGTCAATTCTGACAACAAAGAAGCGTTCGATAATGTTAATTATGTGATCCCGCTGTGTTATGCCCTCAGATATCGGCCTCTCGATCCCGAGCAACGTCAGATAAGGATATTACAACTTCTGCCTGGCCCGTCTAACGACCCTGTTCGCTGCACCTTGCACACCGTATCCCTGGATGACAACCCACGATACGAGGCTCTATCTTATTCTTGGGGTGATCCTTATACCTGCCATGTCATTCAAGTCGATGATCAAGAAGCGACAGTGACCAGCAATCTATACAATGTGCTCCGGCGGTTGCGGCTCGTCGACAAAACGCGGCATATTTGGGCGGATGCGCTTTGTATCAACCAGGCTGATACGATTGAAACAACTCATCAAGTCGGACTGATGAGAAATATTTATTCATCCACCACGGAAGGCATATTGTGGCTTGGGGACTTTGCTACAACGACTGACGCGGGTGTAAATTATATTCAGGAGCAAATCGCCGCAACAGCATTTGGCTTAGTTAGGTCAATGGCTGCCAACAACCACTGAAACTAAAAGGAGCATGCACAGTCAATGACAAAAGAAGAATCAGATGCCCTAGCCACTTTGCTGAACCTTTCGTGGTGGCAGCGAGCGTGGACAGTGCAAGAAGCGGTTCTACCCAAGAACGCAACCTTTTACTGTTGAACCTTGCAATTACCTTTATCGGAAGTTGAACTTGCGCATCTGAGATCTGTGGGCCATGACCGAAGCGGATGTTGCGTTACGAATCCTCAATTTCATGACGTTCTTTACAAGTTCTGGGACTGCACTGAAGGTTTCCGCATCCTTCAGGAAGAATCTGATAAAAACACCCTAGTCAGAATTGCCTTGGAAATGTTTAGGTTTCGCTATGCATCTGATCGGAGAGATTGCGTATATGCTTATCTGGGACTCGGTAGCAAGGCTTCTGCCGACTACACTATTCCTCATGAAACAGCTTTCAAGTACGTTGTGCGCTCGCTTATCCAGGAGTCGAATAATCTTGGACCCCTGCTTCGAATCGCTGAGCATGGTCGGACACGATCAGCAACGTTACCCTCCTGGTGTCCAGATTATGGATCGGCCTCGCATTTTCAGAGCCATGAGGACTTGGATCAAGAGTTCGGGTGGTTATATATGTACAGTTGGTACTGTGCGAGCGGTTAAGAAGGACCAATTACCAGATATTCTCTTATTGACTCGACACTTGATTTGCAAGGTGTAGTCATCGATAGGGTTACTAAATCTGAGGGGCCGATTTACAACTCAGATGACAAGGCCAAAAGTCTCTCTGACTGGCACCAACATCGAGATCCTCGTTGTTGCCAGCTGGGAACATATGAAGTAGGTTGATGTGAGATAATACGTGATATGTACGTGGTCATCTCCAACAAAGCCCGCGACTACACCAGACCCCGGACAGGAGATAACTTCGAGGCCATAATCGATTCACTTTGGGATCCAAAGTCTCAGCTTGCTCTATTTTAGTACTAGACTTTTACAACGGAGACGGGTTTAGTTGGCCATGCGAGAATAGATATGCGACCAGGGGATGTTATATGTGTTTTGCTAGGAGGAAACGTGCTTTTTATATTGCGACCACTTGAAGACGGGACTTTTGATTATATTGGATAGGCGTTTGTTCATGGGATCATGGATGGGGAAGCCCTTCAACAGGGACGTGAGCTACGATGGATCACCCTTGTATGATGGGATTAACAAACTTTAAAGTCATGATACTGATGCCAGTAATATCCACGGAAAGCAGATAGCTTACCACCTCCTTCAACAAATCAGCGTACAAATGAAGAATATAAAACCAATTTAATCATAGAACATGTTCACATGTGAAGTCGAGGGGCTTCAAGCTAACCGTCGTGGAGTAGGCATGCTTCTCCCGTTTCCACGTGATACACTTGGAAGTTCCCTCTTACCGCAAGTGAAAAGAAGACCCTGGAACAAGAGTAAACAGGAGTAGTGAAGGGTGCACCAAGTAGGGCTAGGTGCTTGAGACATTTTTCCATGTTTCAGGCTTTGCTTTTTGCTCCCCGCCTTCGCCTTCATATCTTTGTGCTAAGCGATAAGTTATGCAAGTATGCGGCGGTATATGAAACATTCATCTTGCTCACCGCTTCGTCAAGCTCATCCTTCACTGAGAATTTTCGACTTTTAGAAACTCACACGAATTTTAAACGTACCAGAGCCATTTGGCTGGCCTAACCCTGAGTTGATTTCCATGACGCGAAGAGGGAACTGCACACTGTAAAGTTTAACTTTTGCATTTATCCCTTGGTAGGTTGAGATGGTGGGATCTCATCTGCGACATCTGCATGAATTATGACCGGGTTTTGTCGTAGTCATTTATGAATGGCTGGATCTTCTTCCACTAATCTGAATCAAGATCTGATGGCTTGCGATGCCATTCGTTCGGTTTCTGCAAGATAAGTCCCAAGCAACATTCCTGTCTATGCTCGTCAGGGTCTATGCCCCGCATCGGATGAAGTAGGCACCCGATGAGATTACGGACATGATCAAGGGTCCCTTTGTCTTAGCTGAGTGCATTGGTAAAGGTTTGTTGTATTCCCTTTTTGTAGAGTTGCAGACCGCTCTTGAGGAGAAAGAAACATATGTAAATCCCGAATGGCGAGAACCCAATGGCTGGGCAAAAATGAGTACCGGTGACTAAAAGGACGGCTCATAGAGAATGCAAAGTTCGATAGTTTAAGTCTAGAAGAGGATCTTTGAGATCAGACCTAACTACAGAGTAATGATCTGCGACTATAATATTACCTGGCTCAGCCCGTGTCTATCTCGTCGTTCTCGGTAAGGGATATTCTCCGCTATATGTCTCTTCAAGTCTTGAAATCTGGAGGATGAATTTGCCATTGACCTATGACAAGGTCTCATTGTAAGCCACGAAAGCCACCCCCTCAGTAACGACGCGGCCTGTCCAGCAGATGCCCCCGCCTGCAGGCCTCAATGAGACTTTGAGGCAGCCCATTTTGCCAATTCGGACCATGTGCAGATCTATGATGCATGTGTCTGTCTGCGGTGCAATTGTAGGCGGCGCTTTTAGCGCAATTGCATATCAATACCGTAGACGAAGCTTTTGTAAACATTTGTCGAGCTGTTGGCCCTAACTATAACTAACGAAGGACCGCTTCGGCCCGCAGCGATCCGCAAGGATTAACCAATATAGCTCGTCATGACGAAACTCTGAGACACGGGCTGGCGCACAGGCTACCAAGACATAGTGACTGATCGACTTCCCGAATACGATCGGCCATTTGAGACGTGAGTTTCGCAATTGACTTTCAAGAGACATACAGATGACTGAAATAACTTTTCTGGCGGCTCATCAGAGCTACCAATGCTGTCGAGACAGTCGTCTTGGTCAAAGGTTTTGTGGCGTAGCTGAGTACCAAGCTAGCCCTGCGATAAGACAAGGGTTGAGCTCAGCTGTAGCTCAAGGTAAATCTTCTCCTGATACAGGGACTATGACTTGCCAATGAGGGGTTGTAGCTCTGGGCACAGACCGCTAGCTAAGCCGCAGCTCGAAACTAGCAAAGACATGCAGTAAACCATTGATGTCTTTGACAACAATTGGCTATAGCAGTGATATCAGCTTGGATCATACCTTGACTATGCATTCCAATGAAAGAAGATGTTCAAGATCAGCAATGTAGTGTCTTGTATTTTGTGAAAAGTCGGTTGAGTAGAAGCATGTGGTATGAAATGGAAGAGCAGGAAAAGAGGTATAAATGATCAGTCTGCACCAGAGATATTACTTCTCATTCACTTCATCCTCACCAATACAACTCACTCCAACAACCTCTTTTCCAAACAATATCCTCTATCCAAAATGTATGTTTACCAAGGAAAGCTCAACTGGTGGACATACGCCATCGATGAGACCTTTGTCGTTATCCTGCCCAACGGCCCAGTCCGTGTCGGTGACAGTGTTTACATGTTCTCTCAATGGACAGTAGACGCCCAAGGCAACAAGAAGAAGAACTGGTTCATGACCATCACAGTTGAATCTGTCACCCAGACCAGTGACACAGATGTATCCTTTGTCCTCAAGGGCCCGTGGTACACCTTCAACATCACCACAAAGGGCAGCTATGAGAACATCAGCGTCGTCATGAAAAACCCCCAGGGTGGCGTCAGTGATCCCATGCCTCTTAAGCGCGAGTGGAAGTCTGACAAGGCTCTTACTGGCACTACTCGCATTTGGACTGGCAAATTCAAGTGGCTCAGCTTTGCCAATGATGAGCCTGCTATTTTCATCGTTCCTGATGGCTTTGGAGAGGGCAAGCCTATCTTGTCTACTTGGCAGTGGACCAAGGCCTCCAGTGGGAAGACTAAAGATCCTTCGTTCCGCACTGGTACTCAGACAAATGTCTCGGGTGATGGAAAAACTGCGTTCAAGTTCACTTACAAGTCCTACTACGACATCACCTGTACCTGGGATGGTAGAAAGGATGCTCTTGATGTTTGGGTCGAGGAGGGGGCTCACAGTGAGGATGTCGGTGACATGATTCGCTCTGCTATCATTGAGCGCCAAGTTCACTCTCAGTATGTTTTTCCCTGGCGGGCTTATACTTTGCTAACTTGTTTATAGTGACTTCAACCCCCCTGAGACTACCATCGAAAAGGGTCAATGTGAGCTTCGTCTGCCTCAGGCACAGGCTTCGCTCCCTCGCCTTCTATGCCCTCTTCCATTCCCCAAGGGTCTTCTTGAGACCCTCGCTCACACTGCTGCCTTTGTTGACCAGTGCGGCTACCTGGCCAAGTATGCTCAGGATGTAAGCCACTCAATGTACCACTCCACTAGAGACATGCTGATTAGATGTATAGCACTTCATCCAACTTGATGCAGACTACCACAAGGCTCTTGAGTTAATCACCGCCTTGAAGGCCGAGATTGCCAACCTCTCCAAGACCAGAGATGATCTCACTCTGGACCGCGACGCTGCCCGAGCCAAGATCGACAAGTTGGAAGAAGCACTCAAGAACGCTCTCCAGAGCGCAACTGAGCATCAGAACGAGGTCGCTAGACTTCGGGACGCCATCGCTAAAGATGCACTCAAGGATGCTGAAGCCGCCAAGCTTCTGGAGAAGACCCAGCAGGAACTCAAGACTGAGCAAGGCAAGGTCGCTGAACTCACCAAGGAGAAGACTACACTGGAGACCGAGTGTGCCAAGTTCAAGGCTACTATTGCCAACCTCCAGACTCAGATCATTACTCTTGAGACTACCATCGCCAACCTCAAGGCTGAGATCACCGTCAAGATCACTGAAAACAAGGCCCTCACCGACAAGAACATCCAACTCGAGTCAGACAAGAAGAGCCTCGAGGGAACCGTCAAGGATCTCCGACGAGATCTCGAGGCAGCTCTCGCCAGAATTGCCGACCTTGAAGAAGATGGTTCCAAGCAGGAGAAGAGAATCAACGAGCTCATCGCCGAGAAGAGCAAGGCTCTCTCTGAAGCTTCCGTCTCTGACCAGCGTGCCGCTACGGCTGAGGCCACCGTGGCCAAGTACAAGAAGTGGGCTTTCAAGAACAAGGTTACCATTGATCTCACAACCGTTTGAAGTGAGGAATGCCCATCGGTCACTGGACCCGTGGATTTGGTGCCGGCGGGTATTTGGTCTTGTCAGAGACTTTTGAGATATTGGTGGCTCGTTGGTGCCATTTGCTTGACGGCTTGGGAGATGAAAAGGAGATGGGGTGGTGAAAGGACTGTTTAGTTTTGAATGAATGTCAGAAAACTATTTTACTTAATACAATCCCTTTGTTTTACCTGCCTTGGCAATGATCCTTCATCATGAAATGATTGTGTTTATATTTCGGCTGATATGAGCGGTTTAAGACATTCGTGAGCTCATATTATCCTCAGGAAAGCAGCTACATATCAATGATGAGTAGTGAGAGTAGTAGTAGTCAAGTCGCTGTATCCAATAAATTCTATATCCTCCCATAAAAACATATATCCATCGCTAAAGTATGCCGTCTATCCTATCTTACATAACAAATTCCATTCAACAATTATGTCTCCCAGAAACACTCAGTTCTATGAGAATATTATTGCTCATCGTCGAGCAACATTCTCCTCCATCACAGGTGCATCTTGACCATCCGCTCTAGTCTTCTCGGCATCCATCTCCTTCTTATGCTTCTTACCCAAGAAGGGGAAGAAGAAGTAAGGATGGAATATCGTCAAAGTCCAGACGGCAATGAGGATCATGGCTCCATCGAGAATCAAGAATGTTGTCTCGTTTTGCATGAGAGAACTACCCCAACCCATCTGCATTTCGGGAATACTAGATACTATTAGTAAGGAGACGAGTTATTGAACGGAAAGCATGTCTTACCGATAGATGCAACGGATGATGATGGCGATATAAGCAACCGTCAAAGCATAGACAAAGATTTTGGTCTTCTTGTCACTTGCCCTGATAACCTTGACGTTGCCGTTGGTAGATGATTCACTCTCTGTAGCAGTTTCATCACCAGCTCTGACAGCAGCACCATTCTTGATAGCCTTGTGTCTTCTCCAGATATAAATCATCATTAGACCACCACAGAATATCATGTTGGCCATTTGAAAAACGACACCAGCAACAAGAAGACCCGAACCAACGTCAAGAAAGCCCTGGTCATGGTTGTCGCCATTGGTCGCAGCTGAAGAAACACCACCGCCAGCGGCTTGAATGACGATGGAGAAGAAATCTGTGCCGACGAAAACCCAAGGATACAAAACGGGCTTGATGAAACTGTATTCTCGACCGTACCATAAAACAAGATGTTTAAAAGTAATCGAGATAGCGGCGGCTACAAGTGTCGGGCCGAGGATGAGAAGAACAAGTTGGATGACGAAAGCATTGTAGACCCATGGGTTTGAACTCATGACGATGCGACCGCTGTAACCGATGAGTTCAAATATCGTTCCGATAGCAAGCCATAGTGTATAAGACCATGTTCGCGCCTTGATACCAAAGTACAGTTGTGGAAGAAGAGCCAGCGCATGTGCGACAACAAAGAAAATACAAGCGCCTGACGTAAAGGTACCACCATATAAAGATAACTCAGCAGGACATCGTTCGGAAATTCCATCGGAGCAAGTTTCGTAGGTTGGCGGAGGATAGTTTGTGCCGTTGTATGAAGACATTTTGATCTTTCACCCACGATCTGAGGAGGAAGTTTAACGAGGACAGGTTCTCGAGATGCTGGAACAGATGGGAGTCATAAATAAAAACATGGCCTGGAGCACGTCCTCCGTGGGGCAATCCATGGAGATATTCCGCAGATATTTACGGAGAGGAATGGGAATTGTGGATTCAATCACAGGGCGCAGTTGGATAGCCAAGACTGAGATTTGCACCTCGCTTATTCCTATATCTTGGCGTTTGATCCTTCAGTCGATGAGTTTCTAAACCATAGAAGAATAATGCTACTCGGACATCAACTTTTACATCAACTTACTCATCAATGGTCATGTTTATTAAGCTTAGTTTACCATCAGAGTTGAGGATTTACGGGAATACGCTGAACGATGTCGAACCCGAAACTTAATCTCGTCACCAATGGGAACGTCTTGGCATCGTCAGCATGGAGCAAACACGCGTAAATTAGAATGATAGGCTCGCATTCTTGAAAAGCCCGATTGGCTATTCAAGCTAAAACAGCTCGCATTTCTCGGTTTCGTCGCTTTTCTCGCAACGAGTTGCAAGGGTGGAGATTACACGTCAGGTATCCACATGTAAGAGATTGGAGGTTTCATCCAGAGGTTATCCCGTATTTCCGGTCTTGAGATATACCGTACAAACTCACGAAATTGAGTAGCGCCTGTGGAACCCGTTAGCGTCAACCTAGCCTAATTAGGAAGGTAATTACATGAGGCTCTTCCCCGCACATATCAACCGGGCAGGCCGAAAATACCGATAAATGGATTCAATTTAATCGCGCACCACTCTTAAAGTCGTAAATAAAGTCATCTAGAGATGTATGATATATGAAAATGACCGGCG
>PVQA01001674.1:0-15703 GCA_002980515.1 Fusarium burgessii | reverse complement strand
TTTATTTACTAATTAACTATAATTAATAATAAAAATATTTACTTAAATCCTTATTTTATAATAATACTATTAAGCTTATAAACTTATTACAGCCTTATATACTTAAGTTTTAAGGCTACCTAACTACTTATACAAGTCCTTAGTTAATAGCTATTAAGATTCTAAGAGATTCTTAAAGATGTTAATAATCGACCTGCTGCTTTGCTTTGCACTTCCTTATAAACGTGGCAACTAATAACTGAAGATTCTATTATGCAGGACCGAGAATAAATCTCAGATCGACGATATATGATCCAGTCTGCATGATAACGTCCCCTCGGTGCTCGATATATTTACCCGCCAAGTCAATAAGACCATATACTCTCATCTTTTCAGGAACCCGAAAGGTTTGTTGCTCTGCATCAGCTTTAATCCTATCACCACCCCTACCAAATGGCCCCAGCTTTCTTTCCGTCGTGGTGATGACCAAATTGAAGATGACTTTCTTGGTAGTATCCTCAGCTAGAACTCCTGTATTCCATCTTGCTCCTGTGATCGTTTCATCATCTTCTAGAAAGATCGACTTCTTGCTGCGACCAAAGCCCCCAAAGCTGATACCGTCATTGGTCTTTGTCTCTGCCATAAGAGAATTCACAGCGAAATCATAGGAGACGTCAAGGCGGATTATGTTCGAAGGCGGTGCTTTCTGTAGTTCGAAGATATGATGGCTGAGATCGGGATCATCGCCCATGTATCCTTTTTGGTAGATCCTGTCAAAATCTCCTGCCCATTCCAAAGCTTGTTCGGCACCTCTGTCGAACGCATTGATAACGGACTGTACAGTGGTGCCGAACTCTTTGGGGATATCAAACGACATTGCCTTCGAGGGGTCCTTAGCGTATTTTATAGCTTTGCTTGTAAGCTCTGAAACGCTGTCGAAAATAGCTTTCATTATAATCGAATGTGCACATGCGTCCAATCGCACCGGTGCGAGGTCATGAATTGTTTTCGAAGAATCTTCGTATGGTAGTTCACCGCCGAAAAGCTCAAGTCCGATAAGAGTAACATCACAGTTTCCACCAGCTGGTCGAAAGAAGTGGCTTAACCGAGCCCATGGAAGACCGCGAGATAAATGAGGAGATCCGGCGTCTCTGGCAAGACGAAAAGCTGAAGCGACGCGCATTCGAACATTGATAGGGTAGCTGTCAGCAGCAATTCCAAGTGTGCAACCGACATAGTAAAAGAGTGCTGATGCACCAGCATACTCATTACCGAGTCCAACGAGCGAGGCTAGAAAGAACAATTGTGTGAAAGATAGAGACGTGCCGACGCTTTCAGGGCCGTGATATTCGAAACCTCCGTCGAAAACACTGTTGTTGAAATCGTCAGATAAGCCGAGGACCTGATCCCACGTTTTTCCCTGAGCAGAAGCGATGGCCGTTACTGCATTGAACAATTCTTTTGCCCTGGCCTCACAGGCTGTAGCATGCATTTTATGCTGTTCATAGTACTGCTGACACTGGTTAGTCAAGCCAGTATATCGTTGTCCACGCTCAAATGTGCCCATCCTCATATTGCGAGTATAACTTTGCTGCAAAATTGATCTAAAGAGGAGTTAAAGTTGGGTTGCTAACTATGGTCAGAACTTGTGCTTTTATTTATAACTTGGGCTTAGTGTCTTGGAAGAACCTGCCCAACTCAGCCGCAGCTGAAAAAGGTGACCTGCTGCAGCATTTTAGTCCTGGCTTTTTGCAATGTATTTAATTGGTAAACAGTTCGCTTAAAATTATACTATTCTTCCTAGTGAGAGGCTAGTAGCATTAGCATTACTAACTTTATTCCACTTCACTTTCTAGAGACAGCTTACCTCGAGGAGGAGCTAGAGTAAGCAGCTATATAGTTGCCTAATTATTATTTAGTAAGTTATATTAACTTAAGTATAATATTCTTATTATTACCTTTACTTATTTTCCAGTAATACTTAAGTAATCCTAATGCTATTTATATCTACTTATAATCCTTGTAAATGAAGTCGCCTTGAGAGTTCCCAAGTCCGGCTAATCTGGTCATCCACCTGGGTTAATCAACTTGTTGCAGAATACCTTTCATGAGCTATGTATTATTCTTGAAGGTAATGTATAGAATAGACCCTCTGCTAAGGTTTGTAAGATCGAGACTCATGTCGCACGTTGGCTGGGAGCTGTTTACTAACGAGACAGACGCTCTATTCGCCCAATAATAGCCATTTCTAGGTGATCGAACAATGCGACGAGGGTAGAACGTACCCATGCAATAAGCAGTTGTCAGAGCTCCCATCTCATCCACAAACAATTTCTAAAACAAGAGTTCGACGTAATATAAGCGTGGGTTCAGGCCCAGGTGTAGCCATCCTCTTGGTGGAGAATCGCCGCGTTGGGACATTCCGGGTCAGGATATCCTCACCGTACAAGCCCCAAAAGGCATAATCTTATAGATATTTATTCTTAACTTAAAAGGATATGTTGCCCCAGTCTGGAAAAACTGTCTTGAATAACTCCTTGAGTTCATCTTCCTCTTCGATATATTGTTATCTGTGCTGAGATAACTTGATAAACAATTGTCTGGGCTTAAAGAGATATCCCCTGCCCAGTCTGCCAATGTCAGCGCATGTGAACCATCTGGGTGATTCTCAAAAACCCTTCCTCGAACGGTTGAGACGTATTGCCGAGCAATACTGGCAAACTCAAAGATAATAATGCCTGGTAATGCTCCTCTCGATACAGAATCCACGACAGCGAAGTAACGGGAAATAGTGTCAAGGAGGATAATATTATCTTCTGTCTTGACGTGGCGTGGATTGTGTATGATGCAGTCAAAGAGAATAAAGAGCGCAGACAATGGCATTATACCGGAAATGCTACAGTAAGTAACAAAAGACGTCAGTGCAACTGAATAAGTAGCTAATCCAGTATTCCGGTATGTACTTACAAGATTGGGATATGAGGCTCAAAATCAATCAAGACAATGAGCTCTGCAACCGTGCAATAATATTAAAAAGGCTTAACAATAAAGCCTTTGTTTTCTTTAACATTCTTCATGTTATCTACACATCCCAACACCTTAATAATAACAATCATCCTATCTAATTTAGATCCTTCGCCTCGCACGCTTTGAGTGTTATGCCTTCAGGAAATAGTATAGACTATGTGGGTAATTGTACCTCAAAGGTTAGCCAATATAAGAATTTGAATCTGCTTCAGGTCCACTACTTGAATCATACAGGTATAAAGAACAATAATATACTTTAGAGGCTCATAACAGATCATGTTTTGCTAAGGTAATTAAAGTTTTAGTTTTGTCAAATCTGATAAAAGCACGCGTGTACAGCCCTGACTTGCAATTTCAGTTCAATATCGTGGCTTAAGCCGTGTATATTCAACAGACCAATTTACTCTCTAGACCTAAGAAAGAATAACCGCGCCTCTGATGTTATGCAGATTTATCCACTTGCGATTTTACAAACAGGCTTTGGAATCGTTTTCGGGTGCTGACATATGGCGCGTCCTAAATTGACGCCCATTGGTTAGATTTCTTCTCTTCGGCTGCACGTGCAAGGTGTGTTTGTAAGCGCAATTGCCAATTCTGGAAACTAGAAAATGATGTAGGCTGAGTAATTGAATATCGCGATAACTCGCCAAGAGCAGTATATAACAGCTCAATTCCCCGAGTAGAGAAGTTGATAGTATCCTGATAAATATTTGAGCTCGAACATAGGTTTAACAATACCCTGACTTTTTATTGTTCTTCTCTGTAGAACCAAGATGGTAGATCATAAAGAAATAGTCCGACCAGTAAGTGTATCATTGGAGTTTGCGTCAAATCAACTTACATGAATGAAGAAATACAGTTTCGATGATATCCCATCATTAGCAGGCAAGGTCGCCCTCGTCACAGGAGCCAAGTGAATATCTCAGCAGCCTTCCAACATTAGATAAACTGACAACTCTTGTAGCACTCCAGATGGTGTCGGTTACCACATCGCACATCAGCTCGCACTAAAAGGAGCAAAAGTCTACGTTGGCGCCCGCAATCTTCAAAAAGCAAAAAAATCAATCAAGACAATGCTCGCACAGTCGCCGCAGCTAAAACCTGAATCTCTTCTCCCATTTGCCGTGGATATGGGGAACTTTAAACAAGTACAACATGAGGCGAGAAAAATTGTCGCAGAAGAGCCTCGTCTTGATATTCTAGTCAATAACGCGGCTGTTCTCGCACGACCTCTAGATAAGGACGCCAATGGTATTTCGGTCTCGTTTGGGATCAACCATCTTGGTCCTTTTCTCTTGACAAGAGAGCTTTTACCGCTGCTTAACAAGACTCAGGCTGAGCACCCTGGTGTTCGGATTGTGAATGTTGCTTCAACTGCTCACTACGATGTTCCAACGGGTGCAAAGTTTGGATCGGTAGAAGACTTCAATATCACCTACGGTGGCGAGAATGAACCTTCAGCCAACTATCTTCGATATGGTTATTCTAAACTCGCTAGCATTCTTCACATCAAAGAACTTCAGCGTCGTTTTGACCAAGAGGGAGTTGATATCCTAGCCCTTAGTGTTCATCCAGGAGGAGTTGCAACCAACGGAGCAGCAGGTTATCTCGGAGGTAGAGACAGCGAGATCTTTCGATCAAATCTCTCACCTTTTGAGGGAGCTATCACCCCTTTGTTTGCAGCTGCACATCCAGAGCCAGCTCAACAAAGAGACAAGTATGCTGGATCATTCATCATGCCGTTCGGTGGACTGAAGGAGACAACTGAGGATGCAAATAATGCCGAGTTGGCGAAACAACTCTGGGCGACGTCTGAGAAGGTTCTTAGTGGTGTGCTGGACTGTTTTATTTGGGATAGCATTTTGATGCCAATGGGGGGTATTTTTAATATTGGCCAAAAGGCGTAGCTTCTGAAGTGTATGGGTTTCCTATTGGCTTCTTATAAACTAATTTATCGCATTCTTCTTGAATTATTGCAGCAACAACGCCACCATCTTTCAGTACAAGCTGCACTAGCTGCACAACTGCCTTTGGGTTCTCTGGGTATGTTGCCCCCTTGAACATGGTGCCTTGCTTCTGGAGTGGTGCTGGTGCCTTGTTACGAATTTCGATCGGAAGCTTTTCCCAAAGATCGTTGTACAGGGTACATGGCTTCTCCTCCTTTGCGCGTTCGTTGGGCTCAAGTCCCATTCTACGTCTCCTCTCTACCTGCACGGCACCCAAGACGTCAAGCAAGATTGACGAGTCTCGTGTTACACCGACTCCCTTCCCATTGAGTTCTTTCACCAGAATCAACGTGTTTGTGGCTGTGGCTAGCTGGGCCAATTGATCGGCCGGCAGACCACGCGCACGCGCCGTCTCGTATATTGTTTTGAGATGGCCAATGAGCCCTGTAGGGTCGTGGAGGAGTGCTGTTTCAGTTAAATCCTTACTCAGTTTAGCCAGTTCGAGAATGTCATCACGCAGACCCTCCTGGAGCAGAAGGTACTCCTCCATAGCAGCTAGCAAAGCTCCTTCAAGCGTGTTGTTGCCATTGTTCCACTGGTCGATTAGTTCCTGTGGTACCATCCACTCAGAGTACTACTCCCTAACAATAATGTATGGCGCATTTCGGTGCCTGTCCCATTTGCATTTGTCCCCTGCAAACGGTGCAGTTACCCTCAGTCATCGATGCGCAGTTATACTTGTCCCTGTCGTCACTGTATAAACAGATTTCGTCGCAAGTGGAGCAGCAGTTGAGGCAGTAAGTTGTCGCCTTGCCCTCTGATAGGGACATTTCGACTTGCTTGGTCTGAATAACCTCTATTTTATCACCTGGGGCCGCACCCACTGCTTCGCATTGACCACAGAATTGCTCTAGAGAGAAATTCCCCCAAAGAAATTGGAGTTGCGTACGTCATATAGCATGCCGAACTGGACATCTTTGCCGATGCTGGCTGCGATATAACAATGTCTTGAGAGATGCTACCCATCTTGGTTGATAGGATGAAAAGTGATATTCTTTGATAAAGAGCTCTGGTAATTCAATTAAGGAATAAATGGTTCTTGGCTTATTGGAAAGTGTTTGGATCGATAGAATAGAGTAAACATATAGACGGATAGGCTTATATACACGGTGAACTTGATCGACGGTGATGTGGAGTGGTTCACGAGATTGTACCAAGAATGCGAACGATGGTACCTTTCCCCTACTCTTCCTCTTGTTCAATCATGTTTCATGCTTTCAGCTCGCCTCAAAACCATAGATGTCGACTGTTTGTTTTACGACATCCAAGTAAAGATGCATGCCAGCGAGTCACTCTTGCATAGTTAAGACAATATTAACATACCAACATGGCAACCCTACGCACTCGTGTATGTAGCCAGGGTCAAATTGGTAAAGGCAAGTACAGCTGAATCCTGACATCCGTATGAGAGTCAGGTCATCAGCTAGCCACAACAGCCTACCATCTTTCTAGACTGGCGGGGACCGCAGGTATCATCGAGACGAATTCAAAGGCAGAGAGGCAGAGACCCTCTCGGCCGAGCCCCTTTCTAGCCACAGTCAATACACACACAAACTCCTCTCAACAACATTGACTACAGTCAAGCCCCTCAGGCGAGACTGACCATCATGAGCCACAAATAATTAGGTACCCCGCTAATTTATATGTTGGGTTTATATGCATATGTCAGCAAAAGGCATAAAGTCTTAAGTAAAAGAATAAGTCCATAATATGGATTAATATAGATAGATTTCTTGTTTAACTCTGTGTAAACTATTGTACCGAGTTCATCTTTAATAGTAGTAGATATACTGAACTTTAAAATACGAGGCCGGGCCGGAAAGAAAGTTGACTCAAGATTTCTGGTATAAACACAGCGCCAGACAACGTCAGGTTTACGGTTTTTAAATTGATAGCAAAAAGAATAATACCTGCAAGTAGATCCTCACCATCAAGTTAAAACAGCAGGAATTCGGCAGTTAGACAAGCACTTTGGGAACTTTAATAGCTCATCCTACCAGACTGACGCAATACAACCGCTAGATATTATCCTCTGGCAGTTGGTATGCTGCCTGAAGTGTGTTTTAAGAAGCCATATTTAGAATTAATCCTGCCTATTGTAGTTTTTTTTATTTTTTTTAATTTTATGAATTTTCTATTGGTTTCTTATAGACTATTTTAAATTCCTTACAATCCTATTGGCTAGCATTATTAGGGTCTTTAGCCGTTGGCTTCTTTTTAGGTGGTTTGCCAAATAAAAACCCAGCGACTCCTGAATTACCTGGCTTGATGGGTCTTGCTTTCTTTCCATGTGCAGGACCAATAGGTACGTTTTGACGAGGCGTGGAATTCTCACCCTCCAGGCTGTTCTTTTGTACTCCACGCCATCCTCCAGGAGGCTTAGAAATAGAACCTATCTGGGCATGATAAGGTGGTGGTCTGGGCATCTTGTCCATTGGCCACATTGCCATAGTAACAGACCAGTCTGGTTGAATGACCTCCTCCCATACAGATGGTAGGATAATTTCACCATCAGGGCCTATCAGGTCATAGTGACCCTCCATTACATGAGGACCAAGCACATCGACATGCATAAATGCTTGCTTAATGAGTTCCTGCATACCCTGAGATTAAATTAGCGGTAGTCTTTCTTCTTTTCCACAGCCTTTGTGTTTACATACCTGCCAAGTGGCGCAGAGATGGAACGGGAAGTTGTATTTGCGGCCGACGGCATCCTTGAATTTGATAGGCGCTTTCTTTGCCTCCCCTTCGATATTTTTCTTGAGCTCTTCAGAACCTTCCTTCACGCCCTCAGCTGCAGCACCCTCCGAGCTCTTCTTTCTCTCCTCTTGAATCTGAGCGAGGGTTTCTTTTTCTGCTTTTCCGCCAAGTTCCTCATCAACGTTTTTGAGTTTATTCACTTTGTCGGTCGCGTTTTCGGTGATAACGGCTTCTGAATCTTTGATCTTCTCTGCAACTGGGGCTTCGCTTCCTTTCTGTGGAAGTGCTGACTCTCCAGTTGTCTCTGCAGAGCCTTCTGTAACTTGAACTTGGCTGATGTCGGCTCCCCTTTCGAGTAGCAGTCTAACTATCGATTCATGCCCGTTTTCGGCGGCTAGCGCTAGCGCTGTCCAGCCCTGGAAGTCCCTGATGTCGAGGTCTGCGCCATAGTCAAGAATTGTCTGCACTGCGGCTTCATGTCCCCTCACGGCGGCCCGACATAACAAAGTCTGGCCCATATGATTGCTTGAATCGACATTCATACCATGCCTAACCAGTGCCTGAATCAGGGCATCGCGTCTCTCTGCGGCAGCTGTATCTAGATCCATATCACGGCCTTTACCTTTAATGATAGCCCAAAGCAGGTCGTCTACTTGGAGGTCTCCCACAGCCTCTACATTGCTGGACCCGTCACTTAGGGAAGCTTTTTCTTCAGATATGCCATCGGCGTCTTTTACCTCTAACCCGTCGATTGCAAGCGGTAGTGCCTCAAGTGCCAGCTGCTGTAGGTGCCTGGCGAGATGGCGACTGAAACTCTTTCTGTTCTCTCTCACAACCGGTGGCTCCCAGTCAGTGCAGAGAGGGCAGCTGTCAGGGCCAAAGGACTTTATAGGACTTTCACAAGCCTCTAGTATCAGCTGCATCTGTGATTCTGTTGCCATTCCCGTATGGGTGTCGTTGATGTGCTTTTTTAACTCTTCAGCACTGCCAAAAATTGTGTCAGGCTGGCTACACCAGTTGCAACCTCACTGGCGGCGGTGGACACTACATTCGTGCTGGAACCACTCGACCCGAGTAGAAAATGATTTGTTGCTGACTGTACAATCCTTGAATGTGCACACATATGGCTGAGGGTCAGTGAATACATGCCTCCTAAAGTATCGATGTTAGTAGAGGATTTGTCAAACGGGTTTGATTTCATTACTTCCACTCATAGCGATTCATAACCTTCTGGATAGTTCGACAATACGGGCATTCGAACAACTCTCCATACCCCAATCGCACCCCATCAAGAGTCATGTCCGACAGATCGGGAATGAAGCGTCCCATGGTCGTGCCGTCTTCCAGACTGAGAAACGAGGTCGCAGAAGTAAAAACTGACATCCGACTGCTATCCACATCCCTTGGCGTCTGGTGGGTCTACCCAGAGTCGTCTGCTTCTTGAAAAGTAGTGGCAACGACAGTGCCTGCGAGAGTGGCTGTGTCGGCGGCATTGGATCCTTTGAGCTTTCTCTGGGTGAGTCTTTGACGATGATGTTGTCTATATTGTATGAGCTTTCTTTGCCGGGTGATCTTATTCCCAAGGCGCCTTGCGAGCCACAGGGCTGACTTGGCCCCGGGAAACTTGTCAGTCATGTAGCTGATGTTTGGCGAGCTCTCCAAAGTGATTTCGCCAATATCAGCAAGTCGCCCTCCGGGTCGTTGTCTTCGTATTAGCATGGACAATCCGAATAAATGGTTGATTGCTGAACGGACACTAAGTATCAGCTCCTCTAGTTCGTTAGTAGCTTGTATATCGGTGCCATCAGGACTACTATAGACAGAAACCCATATGTAGCAGGTAAATGCACAAGCAACCGTTGAGATCCTAGCAGTCCATTCGGAGTGGCATGTGTTTCGACTCCGGTTCGTGATTATCATTGCCATGATTGTCGTTTTTGCTCTCGCTCCTATTGCTGCCGGATTCGGCCTTGTTGGTGTTATGGTTAGCAGATAGACTCGTTGGCGCACATGGCGACTGGCTTGGTCTTACTCTTGGCTGCAAGTCGCACCCGTTCGCGCAGTTATTCACAGTTGCCTTTGTCCACTTGACTATGTTATTCTCTCGTGGGTTAAGAGCCCCATTGACCTTGATGATGGGAAGGGGAAGTGAGGTGAAGAGAAGCCCAATGTTGTCTCGTTTCTGTGCGTGAAGCGATCGTTGACTGATGGAGTTAACGGAACACCGAGGCCGTCTCATTAATGGGCATACAATAATTAATCCATCATAGATGCGACAGAAGACGATGCTGGGGAAAGTTGGAGGCTGGTTTCAGAAGGCGGCAATGTCAGCTTGTGACGGTAGGTCTCGCTTCTTGTCCGCTCTGCGTGGAATGCAGCCTAAATGAAGAATATGTACTTGCTTCTGTCAGTAAAATGCCTTAATATTCTGGATTAATAACATACCTTGATATAATCGTCTAGTCAGCCGAAAAACGCGCTGCCAACTCTTCAAAGATTTCCTGCTTCATCTTCTTGATGAAGTCTTCGTCTCTCCCAGCCTCGATATAATCCACTCTGAGGCTCAGTGAATCGATGTCTTCCCGTATTTCTATCAGTGTAGCCTCGTCTGCATCCGTCTCATTGGCTTTCTCTCTTTGTAATATTGCGACCTTATCCTCCAACTCTTCCCGCTTTCTTATCCAGCGCGCCACCTGTTCTCTAAGCTGAGTGTTCTCGGCCCTTAGCTCGAGAATCTCGGCTTGTGACTCTCGAAGCTCCGGCTTTTGGTCTCGAGGTTTAGCGCTCTCGGCTTGTTGCTCTTCGACGATATTGTCATTGACGAGCGATCCTTGCTTCTGTTGCTCGTCCCGGAACGGGCTAACATTGTCAAGCCCTTGTGGGCTGTCTTGTCGACGTCGTTTACGTCGAGACTTGTAGGCTAGCCGCTTTCTCATATGACGGTGGTTTGGGTAGAGCGAGATTTGTAATCTTTGCTCCACTGCCACGAAACATACGGGAAATATCGTACTCGGGGCCAGAAAATGGTTTAAGCTGACATTTTGCTACACTGTCGCTAATCAAATGTTGTTTTTCGATAGACAACAGAGAGTCTTGAATATAAATTCGTAGAGTATTGACACGACATAGCGCATAGATGGAGTCGAGGATCTTCCCAGACCGTCGCCGGAAGGCCGAGATTGGCTCTTCGACGTTACTGGGGACAAATAAGGTAATAGCATCGTTCAGTTGAAAGTCGAGACATGTGGCAGAGCCGAATCGCTGCTTTGTGGCTTCCGAAGGGTCGATCTCTGTAGGAAAGCGGAGAGAGGTAATAACCAAAGGGCTTATACGGAGGTAAATCGCTGCACCATTTGGCTGGCCTTTAAATTTAAAGGGGATGTTTATCTCAAAGTGAGCGCGATGTTGGTCGATGTGTAATGTGAACCGTATCGCGAGGTTGTCTGGATCTGGCGTGGCCAAGGAACGTGTTGCACCGTCCCGTTCCCACTCGATAACAGCTGTTGTTTGTTTAATGTCGACATATAATGAAGTCGTCATAGTTGGGCAGGGCAGTACACAAAAGGGTCAGTATGGCAGACAAATTTCGGGACTTACCTGAAAATCCCCCAAACTCAACGACACTGCTTGCCGAAGAGAAACCGGTTTCGCTGCCAGGCGACCTGTTAACCTCCAGGTGAACTGCGAGGTCGCCTCAGAATCCAGGTGAACTGCGATATCTGAGCAGGCCCCTTCTACAAGCCCCGGTTATTCCACTGATAGGCGCTCGTCAGTGGGTATAATTCGGAATTTTACAACGGCTGTAGCGCGAGTCACGGGCTTGCTCTCGGTGAGTATCGTTGAGGGAGGATTAAGTTTCGTTGGGTGGGGTCGAGCAGAGTGCAGTTGAGAGAAGATATGTTGATGGAGGAGAATGTTTCTGGAGTAGAGTTGACATGGCGAAGTATTGAGGGAAGGAAATGGCACGGCGAGGTTGAATGAATGATGGAGTAAAGCAAAGGTCAAGTCAAGTTGTAGGTGAATGAATGAATGAATGACGGACAAAAACAAAGATGAAGTTGTTTAAGACGCAGGTGAAAGAAAGAATAAATGAATGAATGATTAAAACAAAGCTGAAGTCAAGTTGCACGTGATGACTGAATGAATGAATGGTAAAGTGGAGAAACCGGGCTCAACCGCTGCCTATTTTCGTCCACCCAATGATTCATTCACCTGGATATCCAATGGAAACGGGTTGTGCCAAATTTAGGTAGGTACTGTACTGTCCAACCATGCCTCCACTGTCACATTCGTAGGTGAATAGTCAGGCAGCAATTGGTGACACTGGACGCGCCCCTACACGCTGATTCCTCCCTGATGGATCGGTCGTCACCTCTGCATTACCCAACATTGGTAACTATAACCACCAAACAAGGCTCCTCTTCTCCACAAAACAATGATGCTGATCTCTGGGGTTTTCCGCAAAGACCTCCCGGAAATAGTGAACGGGGTCGGTTAAATAGAAAAAGTCGTTCTTCAGATCATCAGTGAATATAAACTCGTAATATCCCCGGATCATCTTCAGCTGTTCTCTTGTTCGGCACCCTCTTTGTTTTTGTGAGTTCTTGCAGACTTGATTCACCATGAGAACTTGGTTTGGCCATGGTAAGAAACTGCAGCGTGCAGTAACATCATGCTGTCTCTGTGCTTTCGTTCTTTATGGCTATGACCAGGGTGTTTTTGGTGGAATTCTCGAGAATGAGGATTGGTTGCGTCAGTTGAATGATCCTGGCGATACCTTGACTGGATCCATCACGTCAAGCTACAATCTTGGTTGTTTACTCGGCTGCTTCAAGAGTTTCTTTGTTGGTGAGAGACTTGGTCGAAGATGGACTATTTGGGTTGCTACGGCTGGATCCTCATCGGAGCTGCGTTGCAAGCCACTGCATTCACAAGAGGACATCTCATTGTTGGACGAATTGTCAATGGTGTTGGCACTGGTCTCAAGACATCTACTGTTCCTATGTGAGTTGTACCTCAGATGATACCTCGACTTGCTAACGAGTTATTCAGGTATCAATCTGAACTTTGCGAAGGCACCAAGCGAGGTCGTCTTGTTTCCGCAGAAGTCATGTTCATCGGCATCGGTATTCCCTTTGCATATTGGTGGGACTTTGCATTCAGTTTCGTCGGAGGACCATTCGCATGGCGCTGGCCTCTCGCTTTTCAAGCCGTCTTTGCATTCTGGGTTATCTTTGTCGTGTTTGGTGTGCCCGAATCACCGCGTTAGCTACTTAACCGTAGAAAGCGAGAAGAGGCTATCGAAGTGCTGTCGGCAGTTTACGACAAACCCGTGGATCATCCTGATATTCTTCGAGAAGTTGGATCGATTGAGGCAGCTTTGTCGATGGAGGCTGAAGCGGAGGGAAGTACATCTTGGGCTTCGACTTTTAGAAAAGACAAGGTCAGCACGAGATATATAGTTTTACTTGCTTGGTTTATCCAGTTTATGAATCAAGTTGGCGGTATTAACTTGGTTGTTTATTATATCTTGAGTAAGTTCTGGCGTACAGGCTTTCCCCTTGGTAGAAACACTAACATCCCTCAGCTGTTCTGACTGCCAACGTCGGACTTGAACATCGACTTGCCCAAATCATCGCGGGGTGCATTCAGCTAATGATTCCAATCGGCTCCTTGCTTCCAACCCTAGCTTTGGACAAGATGGGTCGTCGATCTACCATGATGTGGGGATCTGCTGGACTCTCATTCTCAATGATGATGGTAGCTGCGCTTCTGTCTCAGGCGGATGACACTTCCAGAGGAAGAGCATTCGCTGCTGGATCAGTAGCCTTCTTCTTTACGTACATGCTTGTCTTTGGTGCGAGTATGAACTGTGTCCCATGGGTTTCAACACCTTGTATTTCTTTCTGGCTAACGACTGGTAGGTCATGATCACTCCCATCCTAATCAACCGTCTCCAGTGGAAGGCTTACCTCATCTTTATGGCCACTAACCTTGTCTTTGTCCCGATAATCTTCTTCTTGTACCCCGAGACATCTAAACTGGCTCTTGAAGAGGTTGACTACATTTTTGCTCGCGGTGAGAATACTGTTCAAGCAGCCCGGGAAATGCAGAAGGAACTTGCCCTTCATGGAGGTTTGGTGGATGATAGGCATTCTGAGAAGGCGACCAGAGTGGAAAGCAACACCCATGAGAGGGGTGATGAGTTTGTTGAGCATGCGCATGCTTAATTTCTTGGTCTGTAATAGGAGCTTCAGGCCCTTTCGTTTCATAAATAACAGGAAATATATGCGGTGACCTATGAATACCAACAAGCGTAAACAAGAAGTCATAACCAATCAAATAATCATCTCGCCTCAGTCGAGTCCAACTCAAATTCTTTATATACCAAACTAAGTGAATCTATAAAACGCTTGATTCATGACTGTGAGCGACAAAAGTGGCTACAACAATCAGTTCTGCTGTGTCTATATTTAGCGGCGTCCTATTTGTCACCGATCGGTCCCGGAGCGCTGGCAAATTATTCAATTGGAGCGCTTGACTCATCGGTTCCTATATTGTCTTTTGAGTTTTGCAAGGATGATACTTCGGTAGACCACTCTGGAGGTGGTGAGTACGGGGATGAGAGTTAAAGTGAGATTAAGGGGAACCCAAGCTAAGGGAATTAAGTTTAAGCGTTGAAGCGCCCTGAATAATTATGTGGGTTTATCGGATGTCGGCACTGTCTAGTGAACTGCCGGTATATTAAGCTTTAAGCATGAGACGGGTATAATTTAAATGCCCACGATACCCAAGCCTATACGAACAAAAGGAACTGGGAGCAGTTACCTCTTCTCGTATTTGGAGTATATTATACTTTTCTGGAAACCTACGAGAATATATAAAAAAGACAACAAGGGTGAATACTCTGTATATATTGCCTATTCGCCTCTTGCCATTCCATTTAAACCAGGCTGACTTTCAAAACCGCCAGCTCCGTCATCAAAGGAATCTCATCTTATTTTCTCTTCAACATATTCAGTAGCTACTCAAGGGTAAGCTTAGCAGATCTCTACAACCGAATACTAGAAGCAAACGTACTCAAACTTAAGCAGCTCTACCCACCTATCCACCAATTCATCATGCTCGCCAAAGCCGCTCTCCTCATTGCATTCGTGTGCAACGTCTCAGGCACACCCCTCGTCACCGCCGACCCAAAGGACCTGATCAACACCTGGTCCAGCAACGACTACAACGCCACACACGATACCTCACACGGCGGCAATTCAATCCGCTGGGAATTTACCGTGAAAGGTCGAAACGGTGTACCGGACCCAGGAAAATTCGAAGCCAAATGCCACGGTCTGCAGGTGGTTTCGGATTACCTTGATCTGACTGGAAAGCCTGCCTTTGAGGCCTGCAACAACAAAGCTTACGAGGCACGCCAGTACTTCTCTGGGAAGTATACGACTGTCGAAGTTCGTCGCACTGATTATCCTGATTTTGGTAAGAAGGTTCAGATTTCTGCTACGGTGAACTATACCTCAACTGCGAAGGATATTAAGAATGGGCACTTGAAGTTTGGACATTTCCACACCAAGTTCTCTTCTACACCTATTGAAAGTTAGGATTGCGTTAGAGAACTAGTTTATACTGGGCCTCTGATGTGGAATAACGAGCTTTATATATCTCATGGCCGCTCAATATATATCTCCTTCTTCACCTCCAACATGTTTCTTGTTCACTGCCATAAAAAAATCAGCAAATGAGTGGTCTGAAACGACCATCAAGATGTGCATGCAGCTTCTGGACTTCTGTCACTAAAACCCATCCCATTGACATCAATCGTACATTCAACCTCAACATATTTTATGTTTTCTAACCTTGATTATTAAATTATATATAAGGTGAAGATTTCCTGAATCATCGCCCTCAGTAAATAGAAATATAATTTCTCGGCATTCACTCCGAGGATCGCTTATCTAAGTAAGATCCTCCCCCAACTTCCCCTC
>PVQA01001666.1:0-10972 GCA_002980515.1 Fusarium burgessii | reverse complement strand
GTGGTCTGCGACGGGAGCCCCGCCATGATCACTCAATTAGGCTTAGCTCTTGCCTTATCAGGTTAGACCATTGGAGCTCCAGGAGCTGGTTGCCAATCAATCCAATCCAGTCCAAATCTTCGAGAAACCCAAATCCAGTCCAGCCATTTCCCGTCCGCTCCAGTCCAATCCAAATAGCCCTCCAGTCCAATAACATCACTGGCAATAACAAAACGTCATTAGCCCTAAATGATCTTATAAAGGTCATTAACGGACGAATCGGCAGTTGAGGCTAAAGTTAAAGCTGCATCATACTGCTTAGCGATAGCCTTAGACTGGGATCCGAGACGAGGAAATGCGGGTGGTGGCGGCGATAACAACAGGCTACTAGCAAGGCTGCCTTTTATAGCGGTCTCCAACATTGTATATTGCAATCAGCAGGGGGCTTCAACAGATTAAAACCCATCAGCCAAGATAAGCTTCCAAACATTGAAGGATGTATTGGCTTCTCTAGCTAGGGCTGTATCGTACTGGGGCAAGAGGTAGGAAAAAGGGGCAACTTAACCAATTAATCTGCCTGTAGATTGCTCTCCAACCGAGCGTGCTGGGGTTCAAACCAGCCAATCGGCTTGACTCCGTCCTGTCGCATCACTGCTTGTTAGGGAAGTGCCCCACTCTGAGGACCGGAAAATATGGATGATCCGACAGTTCTAGGGTAGTCATCTTCCTTTCTAAGGATATCAGATATATCAGATGCACAGATGCTTGTGTCTGAATTGATTGATCTGTTAGGATACCGTATTTGATCTGAATTGATTGAATTAATTGATATATCTGATTGTTAATCTGATCTGACGGCAGCCCTGACCTTTTCAGTAACCGGACCTTCACCGAGAAGAGTAGAATCATCACATGATCTCTTTGCCAGGTATTTCTGGACATTTGGTCAGCCTAATGAACTGAAAAGACTCAACATCGACGAACCCCCTTTTAAAGCAAATTTGCATAATCTGGAAATCATTTGCCAATCTCTATTGCTGATTGTAGCTTTACTTTGTCTTGATGAGTAACTTATGCCTAGTTAGAGGAAAACACTCGAACAGAGTAATTTAGATAGTAAATACTAACCCTATCCTAACCCTAAGATAATTCTAGAGGGTTCCTTCTTGATACATTCCAATGTTATATATTTCTCCGGCGGGTGCCTAACTGAACTCTACCCGCTGTCGGAAATAGAATGTTTTAATTTTCGAAGGGGTATTCAAATGAACTCTAGTCTGAGTTCAGGTGGGATCATTGTTAGGTCTCAAGCTGAGGCTACTAGCCCACACGTTGCCGCTTAGTTCCTCGATCAGGAATGCTATCTAGCTTCAATTCATGGTTAGGAACTTCTTCCGTCCCCGCACGATTCGCAGTATTGTTAGTACCTCCGTGGGGTATCATTTTTCCAAGGTGTAGCGACGAATCGTGAGTGTGACCCTCCGGGACCGTATCGAGAGTGAAGTTGAAATCGTTCCCGTCAGCGCTAAAATGGCCGTTGCGCAAAAACGCATTGGTGTCGAAGTACTGATCACGATCTACCGGTTGAGGGTCGAGGTATGCCTCGCCATCATCCAAGTCAGGGATATGGCCAGAAGGGCTCAGCGGGCCAAGTAGGTTACCTAGTTCACTGATTTTGGAGTCCTGTTCGTTCTGTATACGTTGGAGTTGATCTAGGTCGACCTGGTTGATGTTGACCTCATTCAAAGAAGGCGGCTCTATAGGAGGTTGCATGATGAAGAGTAGAGGGGGGGTAGGGTTGCCTTCGAGCGGCAGAGGTGAGACAGAGGATGAGGTGGGCATGGTTGGCGTAGCCTTGTGAGGGGTTGACGTAAGGATATGGAGAGGAGCCGGTGTCGCCGCTACAGGAGATGGGGCGGGAGTTGACCTGACAGAGGGTGCAGACGAGGATTGACCAGACATGGAATTGACCCGCTTGCTCTCCTGGTCACTACTTAGCGCATTAGGCGCGTTCGTGACAAGCTCCTGGCGATGACTGAGAGGAGTCTTACCGGTTGAAGAACAATCAACAAGTTGTGCGACATGGACCATTTTAGGAATGTGATGGCTAAAAGGCTGGTACGCCGAGCTGCTAGGCATATATGATGATGTAGCAGATTGAACACGCTTGTCCTGTTTCGGGGTGGGTGGCAGCAGCCCACGAGCCTTCTTGTGAGGTGTGTCGTGAGTCGTGAGATCCATCTGTTGAATAAATTCTCCCAGATCAACGACACTTCCGTGCTGTGTAGATTGCTGATTTTTGTTCGTGACCATGCTAGAGATGAAATCGCTCACGTCCAGTGAGTTGCCCTGGTCTTTTAGCTTTTTCTGGAATAAGTTGGCGAGGAAGTTGAGAATGGCGTTGATCGAATTCTGGTGACGGTCGTGTTGGTGCTGGAACATGTCCACCTGGTTGTACAGGTCATTGTTGTTTCTTTGTAGTCGATTGATAGCGCCGAGAATCAGATTTTGTTGATCGCGAACTTTGTTCAACTTGTCTCGTATAAGTGCCATCTCCTTCTTAGGCAGTGGTTGGGGCTGTATACCAGGCAAAGATTGAGTTGGCTGTGTAGTTGATGCTCCCAGTCCTTGGCCAAGTGCTTCGTCGTTCCCAGTCTCTTCCTCGCTGCCATTGTTACCCTCGGCACCTTTAGTACCTTTAGTATCTTTCGCGACTTTAGCGCCTTTATCTACCTTCTTGCCACTATTAAGCTTGTTTATAAGCCACAAAAGGTTGGGGTGGCCACGTCTGAAGTAGGGGTTCGAGTACTCGCTTGGGCTTTTGTTCTTGCGCTCACGTGCTCTCATCGAATTATCGGACAGACCCACGCGTTTGTGGAAGCCGTACATATTGAGCTGTCGAACAAAAGATGCGTAGTTTTTGTGCTTGAATAATTCTGGAATCAAGCGTTTGGCAAATTCCTCTTCGTCTAGTATTATGAACGAATCCCCATTTTCCGACCATCGAATTAAGTTTTCATTCTTGCGCTCTTCCAGGAAACTGCTTGTGGTCAGTTTGCTTTCTGAAACTTGATGCGACCAGGGAATACTCACCTGCTCAGCTTTTGCACAAACGGGGGAATTCCCTTGCGATTTGCTTGTGCTTCCCTTTTAGCCTTCTGCGCCATGTCCTCCAATAACTCAACATTGTCCTGCTCGTTCAAGTTTTCAGGAGCGGTCTCAATAGGGTTCTTCGGAAGCAGAACATTTTTCTCGCCAACAAAATTGCCCCAACCATCAACTGACACCGCGTCAAAGTTTGTCCGCGGATTAGTTGGAACATGATTCATCTGTCGCCGAGCAAGCGAGTTCGATGGAACTGTCACAGGCTGGGGATACTGCGGCTGTGCCAAAACCGGTCCGGACGAGTTGCGAGCATCCGCATCTCCATTCATGAGTCCATTCAACTCGTTCACGAAGCCCGAAGCATCGCCAATGCCGGTCCAATTCAACATCTGGCCTCCCCCTGCATTTCCTGAGTTGCATGACTGCTGCATCTGCGGGGGGAAGGGTGGCATCGATGATACCCCTGGCGACGCTCGTTTCCTAGGGTTGGGTGCTGACATGAAATTGGGCCTCAAGGAGTTCGCGCTTGCCGGAAGCGATCAAGGATTTATTTGGATTGACGTGTCACAAATACCTAATCTTATTAAATGAGATTCCGGGACTGCTGTTGTCGACTGTCTTCTAGACTTCCGCTTTGTCGCCTATTACGCAGTCGATAGTCCACATAATGTGTGCCTCAGCAGGCTAAGAACACGGGAGTAAACGTAGATTTTATTAAGGCTTCCCCAATCATGGGCGCGAAATGTTATTCGTAATATGCGGTCAACAATTGATTTCTTGATCAATCATGTCGGACTTAGGAAGAAGGAGTGCTGGGCGCGTGTAAGGACGATGATAGTTGCTTGGGCAGGTTGCAGATCGAAGAGGATGATCCTATCGTACGCCTCAGAAGAGCCGTACTTGTTTGAAGCACAATTGCTGGTGAAGAAAGGCGCAGCCTTGGAGATTCGATTGTGGGTGGAGGAACAATAGCGAGAACAAAAAACAAGGGCAGCAACGCGTTGGCTTTATCTACAGGTAAGAAAGCGCACGTGGTGATGCCTTAAAGAAAGGTGAATACGGATACGTGTCTGGTTGAATTATGTAGAAGAAGGCTGGGCGGGGTAGCCCAGGTAGGTCAACGTACGGTTGGTGGACCTTGTACTATTCGGTCGAATCAAGGGTGGTAGGTATTGGTGAGCGGCATGCCTATTCCGGAATCCAGAACCAGGGGCGATGCACATGCACAGGACCAAAAGCTCAAAGCAACAAACGAAGGTGTCGCATTTAAGTTCGTGTTAGTGATGATGCGAATGGATGAATGACTTTATTACGCTCGGGAAATAGGCTTGATGGAAAAGACGATATGCCAACGAGATTGCACGTGTGTTCAATACAGGTAGCGGGGGAACGCGGGCCATGTGCATCAAAGACAAGGCCCCACCACGTACTGTCGTACCATGTCGTAAAATGATGGACCAGGAGGAAATGGTCCGGCCTAAGGCACGTGTGCGTACATAACAAAGGACACTATTATTTCACACTAAGTGCGGACCCACAATTTTGTTAGTGGCGTAACGGTTATCTGTCTGACAATTTAGGCTTTTTCAGGTTCCCTGGAGTTATCGTGATCATGACTGCGGTCATGTGGGACGAGGTACGGGTTGGAAATCCTCCATAGCCGTTGGTAGGGAGAATGTACCTATCAAGCGAATGTGTATCATTGGATTACTCTTTCAATGCTTGCATCCAAGAAAGTAAAAATACAAAGGAGGCTGTTTGCCTAGTGTCATTGGCTTGTCAGCTCGAGTGTTGCTATTGGCTTATCGACGATGCGACAGGGCTTGGCGCGGAACCGGAGGTATCAGTCCGCTCCTGGCTCTTCCCGGCCTATCTGGCCCATGCTGGCAGGATATAAAACGGCCCCTGAGAACGGTCAATTCCTTTTCATTACAATGACAGAAATACTCAGACAATAGCCTGCATTCAGTGAACCGAAGAGCTTCGCGGAAAACTGAGCTGCCTATATGTGCACCAATACCACTGTTCCGGATGAGAGACACTCACCGGGACAGATAGCATATCTTTCCCTGCTTATCTTGTTTGGCGCTGAGCTCGTCATAGCTCTAACAGTCTTTTCTTCCTGGTCAGTTTCTCCTCTTACGCTATTGAGATTGCCGGTTGTTTCTATCCGTCTTGCTAATTAACAGAGGCCAAAGGTACATTGTATGGCGGCTGGAACACGAATGTGTAAACGTTCATGCGGATGACCTAGAGTCCGCGGGTTCTTTCTTTTCAGTTGAGAACTTAGACCAAGCAATTCCAGCCCAGATATGCAAGGAATGGAAAGCCGAACTCGAAGGTGCGAGAAACACCGCTGAACGACCCACCGCTTCTCTCCTCTGGTAGGGGCTTCTGAAGACTTGGAAAAGTGATGTTCAGGCTCTAATATAATATATAGCACCGTTGCAGGAAATGGACATGGTCCGTCACTTGCCCTGTGACCATGAGTTTCATCCAAGTTGCCTCATGAAATGGTTCCTGAAACAGCACGACGCCTGTCCTATATGTAGGCGTTGCTATATGTCACACAGAACCAGCAGCTAGAGACCATCATCTGCAACCGTAAGACGCTATCCATCTAGGGTCAGGGCATCTACAACCCCATAAACGGGGATCGTCTATCGGAGAAGGACCATCTCCCGCCTGTCGGCAGATTTAGCACACTTCGTGGGTCCCAACCCGCTCGCTTATTACTAATTTGGACGTATTTTTTTTTTTTTTGGTAGGATCTAATGTAGTTATTAGTCGGTAGATATAGGACTGCTCTAAGTATTCCATAGCTTATATTCGGCGGTTAAAACTGGGCCTACATCGTTATCGGCGGTTGGGGTCGGTGCGTCCCGCAAAGTCCCCTGTCTGGGTACACGACGTGCTGAGCTCCAATCACTGCTACACGGGACTGGCCCAGGTCATTGCAAGGCCTTTTGGATCGGAGCCATATACATGCTCGAGCTGTTTCGTGTTCAATACCCCCAACACACACCTCTCTACTCGTAGCTGCCACTACAGTAGTTGCCGCTGACGCATGTCCTACCGGCCATCAATACATTTGATCTATGCAGAGCCTCCGCCCAGCAGCACTTCTATCTAGTTCATCCAGCATATCATCGCCACAAAGGTGCATTACTTCAAAGGCGCATCCCGTCAGCGGGAACAGATCCCTCTCCAGCCTAGGTACTATTAAGAGGCGATTTGACTCAAATCGGCCACCAAAATAGGTTATTTCGCTTGCGTTTTGGAGTCATATCGTTTGGAGCGAAGCCGAGTCGCTGATTGGTTAAAAATAACCCCAACTCCACACTTGGGGTTACCTAGCGTGAGCTTGGGATTAGAGTAATGCAGAGGAAAGGGGACTTCAATTAACAGAAAAAACAAATCTCTTCTCTTTCTATTACCGAAGAAAGAGGCAATATCAAGCAGCAATGGAGGACATCATACAGCTTAATCACGACTATCAGATACTAATCTGCCGGCTATGTCAAGCAGCCGTTCGGCCGGGCGCTGGCATCGAGTCACACTTCCGACATGAGCATCAGCTGAAGGGTCAAGTGCTTAAGGATATCAAGGACTATTTTGGCATATTGGAACTAGCTGACCCGAAACTCATTGCAGTACCCGAAGATAACAGCCCGGCAATTGAACATCTTGCTATTTCAGATGGATATAGCTGTTATGCATGCCGATATCTTACTATTGCACGGGATAATATTGTCCGTCATTGGCGAGAGGCAGGGCATGGTGCAGTAGAGGAACGATGGACTAAAGTGCGGCTACAGACGTGGATGCGAGGAAGGAGTCATGCGCGCTACTGGATTATTCGGGATGATAGCGATAGTAACGGTCTGTCTGATGCAGCTAATACTAGCAGTCAGAGCGCTATGGATGAAGTTATTGCGGTAAGTCAGGCTCGATTAAAAGAGGAAGATGCCGCACGACTACGGAAGGGTGACTTGAAGGAAGATATCGACCGTGATTCGCCGTGGGTCAAGAGGCTAGGCTGGGTACGACACTTTGGCTCCCGGGACTTGATCAGTATTCACGACGCAGCCCAGTGGCTACGGGCGAGGGCAGCAACAGGCAGGTGGGCTCAGAATCAAGAAGATGAGGAAGCAGCTCGTGAGCGACTATTGCTTAGCCGGCTCGGACAGAGCTTTGATCGTGAGGTGGACCGTTGCTGCTGGCGGCTCGATAGCGTGCCGACCGAGACGTTGCAGTGGCTCGGCAGCATCACATCAATGACCCCAAGTGGCGTGCCGTTTGGCCGTAAAGGCAAGGAAGAATCGATGAGCCAGTATAAGTCTGTCGGTCACCGTTATTTAAGCTTCTGCTGGAAGGCATACCGTATTGGGCGGAAGGAAGCGTTTCAATGCTGGGCCGTTCGCTTTACAGATGAGCAGTGGAGCTTATTGCATGATGTCGCTGAAGAGCTCGAGAGTGATAGGGTTCCAAGCAGTCATGACAGCGGATTCTTCAGCGGCAGAGAGAGACAAGCTAAGGATAAAGACGAAGACGAAGACGGGGACGGAGGCGGAGACGGAGACGAATATCAAGACGATGATGATAGTGACGAAGGCGAGCAAGGGGATGAAGGTATGACTAGCCCGCAGCAGGATGCACTAGACCGAGCCGTCTTCCGGTTTATCGTGGCTTCGATCAAAACTCACGTTGGCGGAAACACATATACGAATTCGCTACTGTGCTTCTGTGCGGCGCTTGGTATCAAACCACGCCCGATGGGCTATATAGAGCCCCATTTATATACTGGTCTGCTAGCTGCTATAGTGTGGTGGGCCCGGCTGTTCTTTTTGGAGGCTGCATTTGAGAATCAGCCGCTAGATCGGGACGAGGTCGGGGTCGAGGCCGTACTTGCATTTCAAGAGCAGCATACATCGTGGATGTGTATGGGCACTCACACTGTCATGAGCACGATCATCGGATGGATGGCATACGGGAAAGGGTATCGGCAGAAGATGGGGGGGCAGCCGTCGATACGATGGTCCGAGGACGGAGAGGGCTTATTTCACATGGGCGAGCATATCAGCGTCGAGGATTTCACCCGCACACTGCGCGATGAGGTGACGGAGGCAGAGAAGCTACTGGATAAGCTGTTCGGGGGGGTGTGGCAGCCGGTCAGTAAGAAGATCGATATGGGGCGGATCATCGATAATATGATACGGCTCGGGGCAGGTCAGTCATTCGCAAGCAACCCGAAGAACAACTGGCTCGAGCCCGGGCCGGCAAAGGTGATGCGGCTGATGGAAGCATCGATATGGGATGCTGCAAGGGCCCGATGGAAGCGACAGCGTATCAAGAAGTGGCTTCGAGACTTGCGGCTGCTGCGGGAGACGCTGCTCGTGCTCATACATACGTGGGGTGGGCTTCCGGGAAGGGGACCGGAAATCACGACGCTGCGGCACTGCGATTCGTGGCAGCTGATCCGGAATATATTCATAATGGACGGGCAGGTCATGATCGTGACCGACCGAGACAAGATGAAGGCAATCCGTGACAACGGCCGGAAGGTAGCACGGTTCGTCCCCGACCGGATCGGGCGGATGATTGTGGCGTATATCGCATGGCTGCTTCCGACCGAGAGGGTACTGCGGCGGGAGTGTCAGCTTGCCGAGCCGCGTGGAGAGCAGCTCGAGTATATGTGGAGGGATGGCAGCTCGGCGGTATGGGAAACCGACCGGCTCAGCAGGAAGCTTGCTCGCATCATGCAGGCCGGGACGGGGGTCAGGTTAGGGGTGGGACGATATCGGGCGATCGCGATCGAGATGGGGCGGAGGATTCGAGGGCTTGTGATGAAGCAGCTAGAAGGTAAGATGGATGATGAGGATGAGGATGATAACGTCGAGATCGATCCGATCACAGGTGAGCCGGTTGACTGTGGAGGAAGCTGGAATATCGTGTGGGATTTGCAGTCGACGCACGGAACACGGATTGCGAGGCAGCACTATGCCGTACATATCGGCTTCCCGGGTAAGCTGCAACCGGAGATGATCGCGACATTCAAGGAGATCAGCAGGCTGTGGCATCAGTATTTAGAGGGAAGCAGTGCAGAGGGAGAGGGGGATAAAGAGAAGACGGCGGTGAAGCGTAAGCGGGATAGTCAAGTGACGGGGCAGCAGCAGCAGCAAAGGGCTGATAGTTCAAACCGAGCAACTAGCCGCAAGCGGAGAAAGACGAATAAGGAGGGAGAGGCGGCTCAGAAGAGGAAGATGATAGGGGACGAGATGACGGATGGGCTTCGAAGGCTGCTTGGGCCGAAGGCGACTTGGCGATCCGACAAGCAGGCTGAGTGCATGCGATCGATCATGGCACTCAAAGCAGATCAGACGGCGATCAATGTGCTACCGACCGGGGCCGGCAAGAGCATATTATTCATGCTGCCGACGGTGATGCAGGATACAGGCACAAGCATCGTGGTCGTGCCGTTTGTTGCACTGATGGATGACTTGGTGGCAAGAGCAACAGATATGGGGGTCGACTGCATCCGATATAGGTCATCGATGAATTCGGGACGAGAGGGCATGCCGCGGGCGGCACGCTTGATCGTCGTCAGTGCCGATATTGTGTCAAGCGCCGAGTTTTCCGGGTACGTTGACGGGCTGTCGTGTACAGGGCTGCTGCAGCGGATATTCGTGGATGAATGTCATACTGTGATCATGGATATCGGCTACCGGGCTAAGCTTGGCGAGCTAATTGGGCTACGTCGGTTTGGCTGCCCGTTAGTACTGCTCACAGCAACGCTGCCCGTCGTGCTGGAGGATTGGTTCCGTGGTGAGATGCTAGCGAAGTCAGCGGTCATGGTGCGGGATCGGACGGTCAAGCCGAACTGCCGCTATGAGGTTCAGCAAGTCAAGCCCGGGCGTGATGCTGTTGAGGATCGCACGGTCGAGGTGATCAAACAGCTAGACAGAGATATGACGGGTTGTCAGAAGGGGGTCATATACTGCCGGTCAAAGAGTCAGTGTGAAGCGATAGCTGACGAGATCGGCTGCGGGTTTCATCACAGCGGCATGAGCGAAAAGGACCGTCACGAGGCGCGGACGGCATGGATAGAGGGCGGACACACAAGTCGTTGGATTGCAGCAACAACAGGGTTAGGGACAGGTATTGATATCGAGGGGATTGTGGCCGTGGTTCATATGGAGAAGCCGTATGGGCTCGTTGATTTTGTGCAGCAGACTGGGCGAGGAGGGCGGCGGGCAGGCGAGGTGGTCCGGTCAATCATCGTACACGACGGACGGCGGCAACGAGAGGATCAGCATCGAAGCTTTGTAGATGATATCAATCAGGCACAGATGGAGGCATTTATATCAACGCCGGGATGTCGAAGGGCTGTGATTTCGGCGTTTATGGACGGAGCAGCCGGCGAAACGTGTAAGGATGTGGATGGGGCTGCACTTTGTGATCGATGTGAGCTGCTTCAGCAGGATGATAATAGTGATGAGGGTGCAGGCAGGGCCGAGGAAGTGATTGAAGGAGAGAGTGAGAGTGATGGAGAGAGTGAGGGTGAGGGTGAGGGTGAGGGTGAGGGTTATGACACGAGAAAAGGCGGGAGGATTTGGAAGGCATTCGGCAAGGAAGAGGGTATGCGGATCAGAATACTTTTCCGATGGCTAGACGATGTTGCAGAGGAGTGTCCGGTATGTCATGTCCGACGTCATCAGAAGGGACTAGAGGTAGGGGAGGTCCCAGATGAGCCGCGGCATGAGAAGGCCGTGCAGTGGTGCAAGGTAGTAGGAGAGGAAGGGTATGATGCGGCACGCAGAGAGATCAGGTTTAAAGAGCTATCATGCTGCTTTATATGCAAGCTGCCGTTAGACTGGTGTGAGGAAAC
>PVQA01001661.1:0-10479 GCA_002980515.1 Fusarium burgessii | reverse complement strand
ATTTATAATTTTAGTATTTATAATAAAATTTCCTAAAGATAAGAGCATACTAGAGTGCATTTGTACAAAAGTCTGGCCCATGTTGGGAATTTCATGCATGAAAATCCAGTACCAAACATCTATCATCTTTGTAATTTCTTGAGCCGCAACTCCCAAGCAACACTAATAACAACACAATCAACCTCACTAACGCTCCACTCATGGTCATCATCATCATCATCGCCGACGTACAGTAGAGTGCAAAAAGTAATTGCATCCCCTAGATATAGGGCAACATAACCTAACAATCTAGAATCTAGAATCTAGTCTAGTCAATCATCTAGCATTTTAGTCATCCAAGCTGCCCAGTTATCAAACATCCAATCATCCAGACATATCCTCATCCTAATCCTCATCCTAATCCTCATCCTAATCCTCATCCTAATCCTCATCCTA
The DNA here is from genome assembly GCA_002980515.1 of Fusarium burgessii. Taxonomy (NCBI): domain Eukaryota; kingdom Fungi; phylum Ascomycota; class Sordariomycetes; order Hypocreales; family Nectriaceae; genus Fusarium; species Fusarium burgessii. The sequence continues at coordinate 10,044 of PVQA01001661.1, read as the reverse complement.
ATCCTCATCCTAATCCTCATCCTAATCCTCATCATCATCCTCATCATCATCCTCATCATCATCCTCATCCGAATCTGATTCCTTGATAGAGGGCTTGGTGCAGCTACGTGTCTGTTGAACACGTTTAGCAGACGGTTCACCAGCTTCCCCCTCAAAATCCTCATCGTCTGCATCCAACTTCTTCATGACCGCTCGGTCCTTGGCCTTCCAATTCTTTGTGTCCTCTTCAGTCATCGACTCAACAGATTTGATCGATCGTGGAGGTCTCTTGACATTACCGCTTGGCTGGTTGCTCTTGGGCTTCCGAAGTCTGTCCGCGCGGTTAAGTATCTCATACAATTTGGAGTATGGGATAGAGATAGCGAGGTTCGGGCAGCCTTGACAAAGGTTATCCGGTGCAAAGTCGTAAAGGTTCAGGACCAAGTTGCAATCCTGATTGATGGGACTTCCATCGGCGGTCCGGAAAGGCTACGTCTGTCAGTTCAACGTTCTGGTGACTTTGTATCGGGAGACATACCTGTGACTGAACAACCTCTATAATCTTCAACTCAAGCCCGCTACCATCTTGGGCTCGGACAAACATGGCCTTCCACATCGAAATAGTAGCGTTTCTTCCATTATGGATATCAAAGCATAGGACGACTTTGATGGCCCCATATGTGTCGTAGATATATTTCTCGGCACGAGCGGAGAGTTCGTTTTTGTTTTGAGTGAACGCAACCTCAACGATTATGTTTGGGAACTCAACATCTTCGTATCGGAACTGAGCGTCGGGCTGATACCGTGGAGCGACATGGTCACCGCCGCCATGGACATCACGGAGAACTACATCACCGGTCCCGGATTGTATGATGTCGGCAACAAAGCCGGCAACTTGTGGATTGGTGATACAGAGTTGAGACAGTTCTTGATGGATAGCGAATGCGAGGGACCAAGCGAATGTGTCGTGTGTTAATGAAGGCATGCGAAAAGTGATGCGTTGACTTTGAGGATCGTAGTCGAACCTGCGAAAGTTCACCTCAAGCAGAGGGCAAAGACGGACGTAGTCTTGTTTGCCGAGGTGGAAAGACGTCAGCGGAGCGACTGTACCGGTCACAGTCTTGCGCTTGAACTCGATGAGTTCTTGGGGCAATTCATCAGCTGTTGATGCTCGTTTGCGCTCCTCAGAGGGCGGGGGTGAAGGTAGACCCTTGGACTTGCACTCGGGCGGGGTGATCTTTCGAAGGGGCTTGATGGGATGCGAAAGAGGCGCCTGTGGTGATGACTCTGGTGATAGCTGGTGTGTATTGTCCATGCTAGGAGAATCGCGTTGAAGAAAGTGATGCGATACACTGGGTGATGAAGGTATTAATAGTGATGATGTTTGGGTTTTGTTTGGGGGTAGTGACGACTCTGATGGTTGGTGTGTGTTGTCCATGTTTAGAATATGGCTTTGAAGAAAGCGATGCGATACACTGGGTGATGATTGTGATGATTGTGTTGATTGTGTTGATGTTTGGGTTTTGTTTGGGGGTAGTGACGACTCTGATGATGGTTGGTGTGTGTTGTCCATGTTTAGAATATGGCTTTGAAGAAAGCGATGCGATACACTGGGTGATGATTGTGTTGATGATTGTGTTTTTGATAGTGTTGATGGTGTTGATGTTGGCGTTTTATACTTGCGGGTGGGGGTATTTGAGAAGCGGATATCGGTTTTGTCAGAGAACTACTTGTAAGTCAAGGAACGGGGAAATAAAGACTTCTGGTTGGCTGATTTGATGGATTGATGGCGCGAGAGTGAAAACTGGCTACCGAGTAGAGACGCGATGTGTTCTCCAGCTGAATCTCGGCCAATCATCACTCGGCGTGTCCTTTTCTTTTCCAGTTGATCATCACGCAGGTGCATCAAGCAAGTTTAGAGTTATCCAAGATCTGCTCTCTAGCTCGGGTAACCGCTCTAGTTAAATCAGTTTATTAAAATTCATTTGTATTAACAAGTCCAATATTTGAAGCCGTCATAGTCTTTAGAACAAAGCGTGCCAAGTATGCGCGGCTACATGCATTCTTACTGTGCAATAGACGCGATGTAGACGCGATGTAGAGTAGTTGGGGATCGGCGCAAGGTACGTTGAGAATACCGCAAGGCCAAAAGTGAAGAGGCCGGTTGAGGGTGCAGTGGGGCATTGGCAGCTTCTCCAAATGCCCTGCAGGGCGTTTATGTGAACCCAGTCGGTCTTGGCTGTGTTGCATGGCAGCACTCAAAGGAACAGTCGGGTAGTCTTTCATTAGTTTCTTGTTGGTTCGCCCAACCCCCTTCCCACGACTGCCCGCCTCGAGTCCACCCGCCCGTAACCGAACCAGGTACCAAGAATCTGTCAAGGCCCTTGCCGCACTGTGGAACAGAAGGGCATACTTTTGTGTGTTCGCGGTGGCCGCATTGGTTGCAGCGGTTCGTGTTTTGTAGGCGGACCTAGGGTCATCAACTACGTCCGAAAAGATAGGAACCACAAACCCACTATCATCCCAGACCACATAGACCGACCGGGACTTGATTGGCATCATCGTCAGAGGCTTCTCGATCTATAACGCCTACAGGGAACCGCTCGACGACAACGTCCTGAACAAACTTTTCACCTTTACGAATATACCCCCCCAACACCTTCACTATCGAACCTGGCAACCTGGCAACGACTCGCCACCGAGGTAGCCGCATGGATCACCGATCAAGACCTCGAAATCTACAACACCCCCGGCGAACCAACACACGAGGCAGGAAACGTCTTAGACCTCGCCGTCGGTAACATTCCATTGCTTCGAACCAAAGTCACGCCCCAATATAAAACGGGCTCTGACCACTCTACCCTCATCACGAACATCCCCCCTGGTCGAACCGATAGTTCCCCTACCCAGCAGATATTTCCTCCCCGAGGAATACTTTCCAGCGTACAGGACCAAAGTCCAGCGCCGGCTCCAGGATGCTCCCGACTCCGTCCCTGAAAGCAGCAGACAGCCTCGCCTCTCTCCTCACCAACGCTCCAAGAGATTCGCTCAAGGTCGCCGGCAAAGCCAAGAGGTGGTAGAACAAGGACTACAAGCTGAAATGCCGGGCATGGCACGCTGCATACGCAGTCGATCGAACAGGCACTATACCCTCCAACTCAAGACCCAATTCAAGCAAACAGTTCTCGCCGGGCCAAAGGCAAATGCTGGGAAGACAAAATAGAGAACGCCGAAACAGTCAAGGAACTCTACGAGATGATGGGGTAGGTCGCCCTACGCTCTTAACCCCAACCCTGGCCGGTTCGACTGTGTCGACTGCCGATCGACGCGGCAGGGCTCCAGCCGTTTGCGATGGAACAATTTGGTGCACAAGGCAGATCCAGGCGACTCGTCTCGCGATGAGTCGCTCCAGACCTTTCCCAAGGCAGGACAAGAGGGATATTGGGCGCCAGCCTTTGGGTGAATGTGGATGTGGATGGTGTAAGGTAGGCTAAATCTTCAAAACATGGATCCGGGAGGATAACACATTAAAAGATAAAATTGCAGAACCCTTCCCTCGTTCAAGAGCTGAACAAGCTCTTGCTGAACCAACGGCAAGTTTAGAGACAGTTTGCAATGGATGTCTGCCAAGAAGGGACGATTAGCCAAGTCAAAGGTAGTATTCACAGGAATTCTTACAATACAGCACAGCAATATGTACATGACGGTTGCGTCCTCAAGAGAGAATGGCATTTTATGTAGTGAAAGGACTACTCTCATTGGGTTCTAACGGCACAACTATTGAGAGAAAAGACAGGTTTCGTCTTGTTGACAGTGTGGTGCCCTGTTCAAGAAGTAGCCCTCGGTCAGCTCTCCAAGAAATCCTATGGTTAAATTCTGAGCTGCTCAATGATACATATGAAATTTATGTAGGTGAAACGGTCGGTATAATTATCTGCAAGCTTGGGGTCTCAACCCGAAGGTGACCACGAAGGCGGAGATGAGCCTTTTGCCTGTAGACATCATTCCGGCATAGGATTCGCGCGCGCACCTTTTTTTTTACTTTAGTTCTTGTGGCTCCAAATGAATTGGTTTTTTTTGAAAAGGGAGAACTTACCAAATCGTCAATGGCTTGATTGTCCACAGGCAAATGATACCTGTCGGACCATTCATACTGAATAATGCGTGTATTACACCTCTCAATAATGTTGCAAACCTCGTCTTCACTTTCGGCTTGTGAAGCTTTTCGTCGTAGTTCTTGTGATATGTTAAATGTTATATAGCCATCAATCTGAATTCTTAAAACAGGAGGAAACATCTTGTCAAGGTGAAGAGTATGGTCTTCATTTGGCGGCAGCGATGGCTGTGGCGTTCGGAGGTCACCCAAAGTGTTGAGGAGACTGGGCACGCATTGGCGTGTTCGACAAGTCTCCTGAAACAGATCCAGGTCGCTTTGACTCAAAGTCCTGGACTTGAGGGCTTTTTGGATGACATTCAGAGTGTACTGAGGCCGTAATAATTGGATCAAGAAGGGAATATAGAGAGCTATAGAAGCTTGCATCTCTTGCTCTGGTTTAATCCGAGTTTCTGAAAACTTGGAGAATAATTCTTTAAATTTTTCTAATGTCCACAAGCGAAGCCTTGATAAAGGTATATCTAAAAGAAAATAAAAGTTAATCTCTCAAGTTTTAAAAAGAAATTGCCAAGATACTGACTCCAAATAATCAGCAGCTCACAAGCGCGGTGTTCTAGGCCAGCATAAAGACGATCAAGAAGCCTAATTAAATTGAGGACAGCAGCCCGATCTCTTCGGTACGTGTTGTAGGTCATATGACCAGCATATACTTGACCGAATCTCAACGTATCCTCCTCATGGCCAGCACTTAAATCGACCACTGTAGCTGCAACAACAACGACTTTTTCCCATTCTTGGAGCTCTCGTTGATCCCAATCTCTCAGGCTCGAAATCTTGTCGAGAATGCTCTCCAGGGTGGCCAAGCCAGATTGTAACCTACTGCTTTGCCATTCCTCCTCGTTCTGGGGTATCGAGTAGGAAAAAGGCGGTTGTCGCTTGGCCGTTGGCTGTGCAGGGTTCTCGATCACGACTCGGAGGTCTCGCCCATCGGAGGGTTGGCCTGACATTGTAGAGGCTCTAATAATCAAACTTGAGTGATACAAGTTTGATTCACGTCCACAACCAAGGTTTCCCTTAATAATGATATCATGTGTCACGCGTCGAGTTTGCGGATTATTCTCACGCTAAGCTCAATTTGTCGAAACCAATCCCATCCAATCTGGACTAGCGATCGTCAGTTCGATCGATCCTTGGCGCCTCAGCTGAACTTTTCTCTATCCATCTTTACGGACTGGGGTCTCGGGAGATTATAAACGCAAAAATGATTTGTCTCTACGGGACGGTAAAGGGAGTGTGTGATGTGCGCTATTGATTGACTGAACAAGGTAACAATAACAATGCCCCTACTTGTACGAACGGTTGTTGAGAACAGTATCCCATTCGATTAGACGAGGATCCATTCTTTCTTTCTTCCACTCTCTCCATCCCTGGCGTTTGTCTGTTACGCCTTTCAGCGCAGTCTTGTTACTCTCGGCCGTTCCTTTCTTTAATCCAACCGTGCTTTGACGACAAGTTCTCATCCAAAGCACTTCGTCATCGCTGTCGTCCGAAACCTTTCTTTTGGTTAGCTCCCATGCCTCGACACAAAATCTCATCATCCATACCTTGATTTGATGCGTGCTGGACATGGTAGTATTCTTGAGTAGTTGGAAAGCTTCAAGGGGAAAAAGGTATAGCGCTGTGGATATTCTGTTTGCCAAATGAGCTGAGAAAAAGTCTGCTATTTAAGTTCAACTATTTGAGACATGGCAAGAGTATCGGTACCCATTGTCACAAAAAGCAAATACCAAGCTCACCATCCCTTGCATTATTATGAGGGTGTTAGCAACGCCAGCATCTGTCTCTGAACGGCACAAGGCTACCACACCACCTATAAGTATTGCGGCACATGGGTGAGAAGCCAACAATGTTGGGGGGTTTACGCAAGGATAATCAATTGCCCTATGGCTCGCTGAAGCTTAGCTGTGGCCGCTCAGGGGTCCTCATTCAGCCTGGATTCAAACAATTGAATTGGATCAAAGCCAGCTCGGCGGAAAGCTCGTAGGCGGCGTGGGCTGTATCCTTCAATCCTGAATATGGCCTTTTGCTTTTCGATGTAGTGAGGATAACCTACAAAAGGCGCCCAAAACCAAATCGTGTTCCATAGGACTTGATTGATACATTGCAAACCTGGTTCGAGGTTTCGAATGGAATTGCTCAGCTCTTATCATCCAGAACGCCTCGCTTGTATCGGTATCTCCATGCGCCCAATTCTGCAGCTGCAGGTCTCCTGTTCACCAAACGCTATCCCACCAAGACACTCGTGCGTGCAGTATGGTCGTTCTTCAAAGGGTCTATTTCAAGGGCCAAGGGTCGCGCTTTGTGGTCCTAGATTAAGACTCAATCGATGATGTTCAGGAAAAAGACACATGTTGATGCCGTGAGTAGCAAGTTTCCATAACAAAAGTAACCTCATTCCGTCCGCAGTCAAAGCCATACAACCTCCCCCAGGGAATCGAGGTCTAGGTATACTATAGCACTGTTCTCCGTATAGCAGAACAGTATCCCTGTGTCCGGATCCCTGTTGCATCCAAAGTCCGCAGCTTTTCCTTCGCCATCGTTACTGCTAGAGGCACCGTATATTCCAGAGGACTTGTGTTTCTTTAATAAGGAGCTTTTGAAGGTTCAGCCTTAGCCTTGCCTTTACCCTTTGTATCGCCTGAGCTGGCATTGGCCTGGTTCGACGTCTGCCAGTCTGCAACAAATTGAGGGTCAAGCCAACATGCGTTCTCCCTGCCCACTTTCTCCGTCACGGCCGTTGTTGTCACGACGGGGAACTCCTCCTTAGAGGACACCCATCCGGATACACGTGCAGAGATAAGCCGGATCTCTTAAAGTCCTCCTTTCGGCGGAGGGCTACGGACGCGTGCCACGGGCCGTTCGTTTTTGGCGTAACATGAGGGGATCTACCAAAACCCAGAAACATCAGCCATAGCATAGACTGAGATGGAATGCGGGAACTCGCTCGAGTTTTGCATAAGGCGTCTTTTCCAGCTTTCGTGCGAGGTCGGGGTGGTTTTCCCGTACATATTTGATATATATATTCGTTGACACTTTCCACTTCCCAAGGGAATTTCGTCCCCTTGAGTCACATTTAGTGCTCCCCTGCCTGCAGCCTTGGCCACTCCCTAGGCTTCATTGAGCCTGCCTTGGAAGACTTCATGTTGTGACAAGTTCAGCTTTTCAAGGACCTAGCCGTGCCCCTGGTGCTTCCACACCCCAATCTTGTTGTCTCTATTCATGACCACGATGGCTACCCAAACTCGACCTGTTTCATCAGTCTTAGCATAGCACAGGCGGCAGCTTGTGCAATTAACACTGCCCAACTGGGGGTATGAATGTGACGTGTTCTGAAGGGCTGATTCGCTCCTCCTTTTGCAGCTGTTCAAAGACCGCGCGCGATCCACTACGATCGTGGTTGGCCTTGTATCGCTGCCTCTGTTGCGTAGTGATTTGTGGTTCACAAATTCTCGTTACGACGGGGTGTTTGGCACCGAGGGTATGGAGGCGTAGTGCATGGCGTCTTCTGTTGGCTTCCAGGATTTGATCGATGGGCGGCATATAAGCCTCTCTCTGTAGCGCTGCTATAGGAGTGGTCTTCCAGACGGGGATGCACCCTTTGATGGCAATGTTGAGGATAACTTGCATCTTCGTGAGCTGATCGGAAAGGCCGTTAGAGGCCCTTTGGTGGGAGCCGTTGGAGCGTTTTGCAGCAGGTCGGGAGTGCCCCGGCCACCATAATTCGCTGCCATAGACCATCTTCGGTATGACGATGGACTGGACCACTTCCTGTACGGACTTGGGCGGGAGTCCTCACCCAAGTCTTCGGTGGACTCTGGAGAGTCACCTAATGTAGTTGGACATTGTTTGGACAAGAGCGTTTCTCTCTTCAAGCTGGTATTTGTAATTCAGGTGTTGGTCGAGATGGATTCCATGCCACTTCATGCTCTCTTGGGCGTTGTTGGGGTGTTCGTCGTGGTAGATCGTAGGGGAGCCTTGATCATGTTTGCGGGAGAAGTGCATCATCTCCGTCTTGATGTATGAGAAGGTGATGCCATTGCTGTGACCCCAGGCGATGAGCTTATTGGTTCGATCCTGGGCCTTGAGAGTGGTCTCTTCAAGTGTACAGCCTTTGGCCAAGATAGCGCAGTCATCTGCATATCCCGAAGCGCGAGACCTGTCTGCCCTCATCAGGGGAGCCTTCTTCTAACTTGGGAATGCACGGCACTCGCTTGTTTGTCCTGACCCGATGGCCGCAGACGCAAAAGCAAAGCACTTGATACGTACACATTGTAAGTGCTCCTGATAAATAAGAATTAGCAGTGACATACTGGATCGCGCGGTCATTTGGAATATAATTACTGGGTGGTAGGACCCTGTCGCAACATCATGGTACACCCATCGCGACGGGAAGCCACCATGTAAGGAAGGGCGTGAGCCAACCGCTTCCTGCCACCGAGGTTGGTCCCCAACTTGGCTTTCACCTTCATGCAGCCACGTCTTCCGGCCCGCAGGCAGCAGTGCAACCCTGACGTTAATTGTTTTCGTTCCACCTGGGCGCGTGAGCATTGGCAACGGCTGGGGTCGTTATACTCACTTTGCTGAATACTTTGGATAAGAGTGAAATATTGTAGTCCCCTTATTAGCGCTTCGTAACTGAAGTGCAGTATATTGAACCTCTTTAGCGCCACACTCTTGGCATTTTACGTCCGTTCTAGACCAGGTATCTTGCGATGATAGTTTTTTCGGCATGTTAATTATTCGTTTATTGCGTAGTTCTGAGGGAAATTCGTTGGTAGAGGAGATACTAACGCTGCCGATTAAAGTGTCTGGCATGTATATTAGTAAAGCACCTTGGATGGACGTGAGAAACATACTCTTGCACAACTTGCCGCAGCAGTTGCACCCCACATGTTTGTTCTGTTAGCTTGGAAGGAGATTTCCACAGTCTTCGCAGAATTGCATTACCATATTAGTCGTGAATGTAACATCAATGTTCTTAGTTATGAGGCATAGACACATATCAAAATCGGCAATTTGGAGTACTAAATTGGACGCGCCTGACACATATGTAATGTCAGGAGTTAGAGGCCAGGACGCGCACAGTCCAAGCAACATGAGTGTGCCACGGATCTGTAGTCGGATGCCACAGATTCGTGGTGACTCGACATGTAGCACCGCAGTTGTTGAACCTGACTAACGTGGTTGATAAGTAAGTGGGACAGATAAGTAAGTGGGACAGCATACTGTATAGCGAAAAATAACCTACCCTATAACACTTTACTACCTTAAATAAAATAGCTAAAAATCTAAAAAAAATATCTATTTATATCTCTTATATAATTTATAGAAATATAATTTTTTTAGATTTTTAGCTATTTTATTTTATATAGTAAAGCTTATTTATACAGTGTAAATAAGCTTTTTTTATACTAGCTATAAATAAATTAGCTAGAATTATTTTATTAATAATATAGCTTTATTATATAGTTAAATAACTAACTTTTAAGTTTTAGCTATTTTAGGCTTAAATTGAATTTCTTATAGGCTTTTTTAAACTAGCTTTTAAGGTATAAGTTAAGCTGTCACGCTTACTTGTCTGTTTCACTTACTTATTGTAAATGTCTTTATTATATAAAGATCTTTTATAAATAAAATTACCCTTTTAGGTATTATTGCCCTTTTAGGAAGGTTACACAATACCGGATTTCCGGCTTTCTATAAAGCCGAAGAAATACCATTTAAGCCGCTTCTTCAATACGGCAACTTCCTATCCGGCCTAATATAATACTATAGGTTTTATATTCCTTAAGCCACAAACCGGCTTCTAGCTTTCCGATTTTAATAAAACCAATATGGTTTTAAAGCCCGGAATTTGGGCTATCTGGAGGTGTAATTTTCATCCGAATCGG
>PVQA01001657.1:0-35050 GCA_002980515.1 Fusarium burgessii | reverse complement strand
ACAAAATTCTTGATTTACCGCCCCAGGAGGTCGCATACACGGGATAGGGTATGCGAAGCCGCAAGGGAAATCTCGGATCATAGGCGTCTCATATAAGGGCATGAACAAAAAGCCATGTGTCGCTGGTGTGACGGTAACCTTAGTAAGCCTTGGGAATCGCTGCACTGCGTATCGAAAAGCTTCTTTGTCATCGCCCGACTCCAGAATCTCTCTCTGCTGTTACAAAATGCGGTTATAATATGAAATTGACTCTCGCAAGGGCATGACATTGTTCATTTGATCTTGCGGATGCTTTTCGCCTTGTTGTTTATTCTTGTCTTTTAGGTGTGGCCTAGTCTTGAAGATGCTGTCTTTACAAAGACGCAGGGAATGCTTCGAGATGTGCCCTTTTTCCTAACAGTCGGCCTCACCCGAGCTATAACCGCAAGGATCGTTGTCTTCATCGGAAACTGGGTTTAAGATGGCATCGTCCCAAATGATCTCTCTGACACGTTGTCGGAAGACTTCATAATTGGCAATAGCGATCAAGACTTCAATATTAAGTATATTAGCCGAAATAAAGAAGCAGTCAAATCGCAAAGGCGACTTTTCTGCCAAATATCAACAGGTCAAACGTTGGCTTTTGATGTCACGATTGGGAAGAAGCTTGCAGATAGCAGCGAGTAGCTCGTGCGGTAGGCATTGAAATACAAATGAGGTAACTATCATGTCGGAATGGGCCATGATTAGATTTGTAGAATAGTATGGAAGGCGTAAATATTATTCGAAAGGTGGGAGAGGGATTTTCAGGCGTGATTATCGCACCCTCAAAAGATTTATAGGCAACAGCCGGCAACTCGCATGATGGAGCTGTTAAACTCAACCAACAACATTCCAGCGCACCAATGACAATTGAGAATTCGAGCTTTGCAACCCTGAAGCCCATCCAGAGCAATGAAGGGCAATTTTATGACGACTCCAGTGAGAGCGAAGAAAAAGACTCGAATGAAGATGGAACATAATTACTATTTAATTTCCAATTCAATCTTTACTCATATTTAGACCGTTCAGCTTGTACTTCTTTCCAATACTGGAAAGTTGACACGGGATGATACAAAAGTAGCGCCAACCAAACAGTTAGAACCGAGGTGATTGCAAGTAGAACACAAACAAGTGAAGCTAGAGCCAGAAAAACGGCTAGTCCTTGGAACCAATTACTCTTCTCCAGCCATTCTGTCCCCAAACCGACTTGCAAAGATGACAAAACAACAGAGACATAGATAAAGACAACAAGTATCCATCCAAAGTTCTTTGCAAAAAGGCCTTGTACCAAGTTGGCTGCGGGAGATATGTGTAGCCTCGAAGGAGTCCACTCGTGGTTCTTGCTTGTAGTAAGCAGTGTATATAGTAGATGTACTGTATGCGAGCTAGTCGTAGTTCTCCAAATTGGTAGCGTCGATTGACTTGTAGAAGACTGCGCTCGTCAATGTTGGAAAGAAAGTTGTCTGCCAGGTCTTTCCAACCTCTCCAGTTTATGCAATTCGGTAGGATACCGCATTCTTGTGCAATTGTGAAATCACTCTCGTGGTTGATAAGCCATGTATACGATAGCAGCAAGCCACATGCGTTCTTATACAGCTCCTCATCACTGCATAACCGTGATAGCCAGACTTCGTGGTTTAGAAGATAACCAGGGCATGGTTTGATAAAAATGCGTGTCTCGTGCCATATGAGGTGTTCGTCGCATGACTCAGTTATATAAACAGCACGCTGGCAAAGTCTTTGTTGGTGAAGCGGTCTTGATGGTCGGGGCATCCCCGCCAGCCATAAATAGTCGTGGATAGCGTTGAGCTTGAGACATGCCAAATCAACATCCAGAAACCTACTCGGATCTTTTTCTGGATATATCCATTCGTTGGTAAATCGTGGACCGTGTCGAAATCGGCAGGGATAGATGTAATCTTTGACGAGCGAGTTTTCTTCCTTAAACGGGGGCTTGAGCAGGACGCTGGTGATCATAATTGAGACTTCAACCCTTTGAATTCGTTATTTTAGATGTATCGCAGAGAAACAAGGTTTGAGCTTAATTAGCTTTTTGTTTGGCTGGAAAAAGCTTCCAGACGTCCCGTTGCAAATTTTGAGGTCTTCAAGTAACGCGATTCTAGAAGACCAGGCTCCCAGAACGTGACACAAGATGCCTGACTTGTTTCTATGATTGGCTATTCCACGTCACTTTCAACCCATGACAAATCAAGCGCCATCTTTTCAGCCACAATGTACGTGGCATCAGGCTCTGAAAGCGGGGTTGGCTCATAGGAGTTTTCTCACCTCCACTAGGTTTTGTCCTTGTCACCGCCATCACTGCACTGTTTTCAAGCCAAATTTTGCTGTTTAAATGTCTCGAAATGACCAAGTCCACGTATCGCGTGCGAAACATCACTGGGCATGAACGGAGGATACTCTGCCTCAGTTTTCTCTCACGATGTTGGACAGAAACTGATGAGAACCTGGGACCTCCCAAAAAGATCGGAATCGTCACTATGTTGCACCATTCCAGGATTTAACTTGGCCCCCCGGGAAGCAGGATAGGCATCTCAACAAATTCTGTGGAGGTCTCCTCGAGAGAAAACGTTCCGGAAGGCCATATTCGACTTCTATTATCCAAGACCACTGGGAACAGTACGAGAATATCGTTTTCATGCACCGAGTTGTGAAGGAGAATTTCGGCATGATGATTGAGCTACTACAACAAGATTTGGCTATCAATATTATGTCAAGTTCCAACGGATATACCTTTCTTTCCATATACGGATTGGCCCAGCTTGCTCGGGAAAGACTGAGATGCCTGATCGAAGATTATGAGCCCCCCCCTTAAATGGGATGGAATACTTCCTGCATGGTTCCTCTATCTTCACTATTTTGATCTCGCCGAATCCACAACTGGGCTAAGCCAAAAGTCTCTCATTAATGAAGCAGACCAAACTTATCGGGTATTCGCGGCGTCCTGCGAAAGAGGAGATATCTATGGCCTGTATGGATCCACTTCCACCTTTGGGCCGGCGATGAATATGGTGCTCTATATTGATCGAGTTCTCGAGACATCAGATCCAGACCAAGTCAAAGAAATACTTGGCCATGGCTTATCAGATTGTCCCACCCTACTCCATACCGTGGCAAGAAGAGCAGTTAGACAGAAAGAGTTCATACCAAAAACGCCCTGGCGCCTGGACCATGGGCTAAAACAACTTGAAGACTTTCCCCTTGAGCCGATCACTCGAAAAGTTTTCAGCTATAGTCCATACCTAACAAGCTTATATAAAGGTCTTTCTCCATTCATGCTACTCTTTCACGACCGCCCGCACATGGCACGTAGAAACATATTTCCGGCAAGCATATACACCATAATGGAGGTCTTCCTCTCTCATGGGCAGGATCCGGACGCCACTATTCCAATATATCAGGATCATTTCCCCAAGATTTTAGTGAGACTCAGAGCTCTTCAATTGATACATGAGATTTATGACCCCTCCGGGAGATCTACCAACATAACACATTGTAATGCTCTTCATCTCGCCGATTACAGACTAGCCAAGGTCCTAATCAAGCACAGAGCAAATGTCAATGCATTATGTTCTCGAGGTTACACGCCTCTTGACACAATCTACATTTCTTGTGGAGCGTTGATGGAAGTTGGCTGGGAGAATCCTGGGGGAATCCGCGATTTACTTCTTCTGCTTATTCGAAATGGTGGGTATCTCTCTGGTTCGGAATCAGGCGCAATTCAAAATGATGTTAGCAGACTTGTCGAGTGGTTACAGAAAGCCGATTGTGGGCCGTTAGATGAAAGGATATCGAATGCACCATACAGGAAAAGCCAGAATGATCACCAGATTGTTAGGCATCAATATTAGAGTGAATTATTTTTGCTATCCCTTGGAAATCTCGGACAGAGCTTAAGCACTTGTAATACGGGCTATAAAAACTGAGCAAGGTCTTGATTCAATGTTGTCGATTTATGGATTGCTAAATGATGCACATCCCCAATATGTTGTGTGAAACAGGATTCCCCCTTCTCCGGCGTTACAACTCATTGCTGGCGCAGTGAATAACCTTTCGCACCAGATCTGTGTAACATCGCGTAAGTGATGTGCCGTTGTTTGGCAGTTATTCATTCAATCACTTCTTTGTAGTGCAGCGACTCACGGTTGAATGCAGAAAGACAAAGCAACCTTTGAAAAAGACCTTCTTCTCTTCAATGCATCTCATTTTTCTCATCCCTTTTATTCCCTTCTTCTTCACTTCTTCATCTTCTCTTCTTTTCTTCCTTTCATCACACTTTAACCTTCACTTCACTCCTTCATCCAGCATCTTCCTTATTAACCACATCATCTTTCCCAATCATCAATTATCAACACCTCTCGCAACCCTGATTACTCCCGCAAGATTTGCGACTCCCAACCAAGCCATGGCGAACCGCAACTTCAACGCGTCGCTTGACCGCACGCCGACGGAGCTTCTCCTTATTACTGGGAAGGACATGGATCGCGCAACTCTGGAAGCCCTCACTCTTGTCTGTAAGAGACTTCGCCTGGTATTCCTTCATAAACTCCTCATCAAAGTCACCTTCACCGGAAACGTATCCCAGATTTCCTCTAGGCTGGCGTTGCTCCTGGAAGAACAGCCTAATTCTCCATCTGGACCGGTCTATGGACACATCATGTAAGGGTTTTTTCGATCCGTGTTTATCCTCATTGCCATTAACAAACAGTTTCGCAGGCAATTCTACTTTACCTTGGATCCGACTCGGGTGATTGAGCCAGCTCACCCGATCAATGGGCTTGTCGGTGACCTTTGTCGCAAAGCCATCAGTCTCGAGAAGGTCACTGTATCTTCGTACGATTTCTACAAGGTGCTGGAGACCCAAGCTCCTCAGCTCAAGAGACTTGCTTTGGTGGGTTTCAAGGGTATGCCTTTGTACGAAATGAATCCAAGAATGACAACAAGGATCCTGGATGACATTGGCAAGAACTTCAAGCAACTGGAGTGTTTGATTCTCGGTGAATTTCTGAACCCTAAGTTCTCATGGGGTCAGCATGAATTTCGAACCTTTGCAGACCAGAGGGATCTGGTGAGTAGCCGACATGGCCCTCAAGATGTCTTGATCTTTTTTTCAGCTAACACGCAAGTACAGAACTGCATGATCTCGAGGGTCATTATGATCTTGAACACCATTCCAACACTGACCCGTTTTGCCTTTGTCCTTTCCGACGATACACTCGGGGGCCGCTCCGTTCAGGGCGAAAGGGTGTGGCAGCCATGGGTAGATCATGACCGACACTCTATTCAAAAGGACCAGTGGTACGCCAAATTGGTGAGCATGTTTTTCCTCTTTGTTCCCGGGCTCCAGCAGCTCTGCATCAGAGCTCAGTCATCTGTTTACTGTCGGGGCATCAAAAAGCCTGGGGAACCAAACATGACGGTCACCTGGCAGACTGATCAGGTTGAAACTCTCGATGAATTTGACAATTTCTTTGTTTAGACATCGTCTAAACATAAAATTTCATTCGCGAGGGTAGTCTACTGCACATCATCTATGGGTCATGTCATGCACGGTGCACGATTGCAAGCCTGCATGTTGCACAACGGGTCACCGATGCAGGGAAGAAACATTACGACATGATGATGAGATATGCAAAATTGCTATTGTTGGTGGTATTTATCGGGCGCATCGCGGATTTGGACTTGGGAAATACGTGGGCAAGGAGTTATATCTTTTATCGCAGCCAGGATTTGGGACAATATCGGACAGATTGCCATTATCAAGGACAAGAGCATTGCTATTATATTATTGCTAGCTATGGTGTTTTGAACGGAATGTAACATAATTGAGCTACTTGTCGTCCAAGTACAAACGTGAAGGCAGTAAAGAACGACTTCAACAACCTAGCCAGGTCCATTTCTGGAACAGACAGCTTTGACTCTCATGGCTACCGGATAGGTGACCCTCTCTCTAATAAGCGTAGTAAAGTGTCGACTCGTTCTCAGATTGTCTGATCTTCTTATTCTCCTGCATGAGCCATAATCTCATGCCCCACGCGCCAATTGCAGTTGCGACACTCAAGGCAGCGCTTGAAGACATGGCCATGGTGTAGCGAGGTTCGTCAGAAGAAGGCCACATGTACGGAGTCCAGATAAAGGATGCGACAGCGATACAGTTGACGATGGCGAGTGAACAAGCTTTCTTCTCTTTGGTTTGGGAGCAAGTGGCAGAGACCCAGCCAAGGATGATACTGTTGACTGCGTAGGTACCGATCGAGAAGACGCACATGGCGACTGCACTTGTCAGCATTGTCAGTACAAGAGTTTGAGGTACTTACAATATCGAGCGCCGGTGTTGAGGGTAGCACAACCAAGAATGAAGCCAAACACTGCGACGGCCTTCGCGATGGTGATGTGCCTAAAGAGTCAGCTCCAAGTTCGTCAATACCACAAGCAGACTTACCAAGTACGCTCATTAAACCGTCCAGAAGACCAAGACCAAGCAATAGAAATCGCGCCGGCAATCAAATAAGGCGGACAAGTCAACACGAGCGTGATCGTCTGATTGAACCCGAGCGTCTTAACAGCAGTAGGAAAGAAATTCTTGAACCCATTCGCACCAAGATGACAATGCTGCATGACGACAAAAAGCCAAACCTTGGGATCTTTCGCTGCTTCCTTGATACCTGAGAAACTGGTTGTTTCACCGGAATTTCCTACGGTATCGCGCGCTGTTCGTTCGTGGGCTAGTTGACGTTCCTGCTCAGTCAACCAGTGTGTTGTGAGGGGCTCGTCGGGGAGGACGAAGAAGCCGACTATGGCAACGATGAGGGTTACGGCGCCTTGTATGATGAAAAGCCATTGCCATCCAGCGAGGTTGGCCTGAAATGTTAGTGACTGCGAAGTGATGGAGTTGGCAACGTACCATTCCGTCCATCTCAAAGATTCCAAGGGCAATCAATCCAGCAAAGGCCGTAGCAAGGATATTGCCTGTGTAAAGAATCGAGATACGTGTAGCAAGTTCCTTACGAGTGTAAAATCTCGCAAGGATGTACAAAGCACCAGGATAATATGGTGCCTCAGTGATGCCCAGAAAGAAGCGTGTAAGCAGCAGACCAGTATAGTTACGACTCAATGCTGTGAGGCCACTGATGATAGCCCAGACAGTCATGCATGAAGCCATCCATATACTGGGTCGTACGCGAGTGACTACCATGTTTGCTGGAATACCGACAATGACATAACCTGCAAAGAGGATCGAAACGCACGTCTGATATTGCGATCCCGTGAGATTGAGGTCTTTTTCGATGGTGTTGAGGCGAGCGAGGGCGATGGCATTACGGTCCTGATAATGTCAGCATCAATAATGGTAAGCTGTTTGGGTAAGGGACTGACAAGATAGTTGAGCCAGTACATCAGCCAAAGAATGGGCATGATCCACCAGTCGAGCTTGCGCACGAGAGCGATCTCTCGAGGATCAGTCTTCTCATGGGCACCAGAGTAATCGCGTGCTTGAGGGGCAGTTTTGAGGACCTCTTCGACCTCATCGAGGGCGGCAGGGTCATCAGTTTGACGTTTTTCCAAAGAGTTACGAGTAGCCATGTTGAAGCTGACGTTGTAATGCAGATGATGAGACAGATGACCTTGTTCCGATGCGAGGGCGATCTTCTTTCTTATAGATTCCGTCCTTGATCGCCAAGAGATCCCAATGCTACCTCCATTGCATACTAATCCTTGATGTCAGCCCGCAACAGAGCACATCCCTTCAACGGATATCTTCATTGCGCCCGCAATGCGATGCGGGGGTTAGCGCTGACTCTCAATACGGAAAAGCCATTGGACCAGTTTGTTCTCGAACGAATAACTTTAATCCGCGCTCCACGCCAAGATCAGCTTGGCAGGCGGGGTAACAGTGTTTAAAATCATGCTTAAATCTGCAGGCTAATGCTTTCTTGGAAGGTGATGGAGAAAGTTGGGGAGAAGAGCGTTGAAGGATTCTTGGCGAAGGCAGCGTCATTGCGTTGAGCGAATTATTGTATGAGTTGGTGTGCATGTTATCAAGATGCTCGAGATGTGCCGGGAGTTTGTCAATGGTGTTTGAAGTGCATGGAGTATGTGGCTTGAGTACTAGAACAATTCTCGGGATGATGCTATGATCTGAATCATGGTTTCAAGATTGTACGGAGTAGTTGAGGAGCGATATCCATCGGCTGTCGATGCAGACGAATGCAATTCGTTTCGTTTCAACCCCAATGCCTAGAAATGTTGATCCATGTAAGGCTGCTGATCCCCGCACATGCCTAGAAGTGCCAAGCATGCAATATTCTCTATTAGATCTGATCATCGTGTTTCCGGCTCTTCTTCTAGCTTCCGGTCTTGGCGACTGTCAGTACTAGTCTAGGTTGTCGCATTCACCCCGGTAACAGTTGAAGGGAGATGACCTCCGTGTCTTTCTCGCCCATCACCAGGACGGTGCCTTGGCGGTGATGGCCTAGCCATTTTCAACTACCGGCATTTGTAAAGGCTGATTTAAGCTAAGACAAGCTAAGACAAATCGTTCAACTCGTAATCTGAGTTTGGTGGCGTCGAGGCCATGCCTATTGAGAAGACAATCAGATACAGGGTTGAATAAGTGGTTATTCAATGTTTTCTGGGCTATTTGAAACTTATGAAGAACCAATCACAGAGACAGGTAAGATAATGCAATGGTAAGATATGTATTTGACTACTAGCCCAGCTATCTTTCAATACCTGACCAAGCAGCTACCATTTGACGAGATTTGTACAATCAAACAACTATATACAGAGTTTTTAAAAAAGAAGAATACGGTGATGACCAATAACAACTGCAACAATGCTCCCCCTCAAGACCAGAGATCTGATCCTGTCACGCAGACTGCATTTAGCGGAGAGCGTTGACAACAGCAGTGTAAGCCTGCTTGGGGTTGTAGTTAGCATCGAACAGAAGGCTGTCGTGCTCCTTGCGCCAAGAGTTCTTGTCAGAGACACCCCAGACGGTGATACCAATGCACTTGGGGACGTTGAGGCAGGCCTTGGTGACGGTAGCGTAGTCGTTGGGGGGAGCAGTGCGGATGTCGAGCTCGGTGATGGCAACCTCCTTGACACCAGAGTTGGCGAGGGCAGTGAGAGCACCCTGGATTTGGCCAGCGGCACCGGGGTCGAGGTGAGTCTGAGAACCAATACCGTCGATGGGGATGCCCTGGGACAGCCACTTCTTGACGTGGGCGACCATGCCGTTCGTAACCTTTTGGGCGTTGGCCGAGTCGAGGCTGTAGTCGTTGATGTACAGCTTGGCGTTGGGGTCAGCCTTGCGGGCGGCGCGGAAGGCAATGCCAACGTAGTCGTCGTTGCCGAAGACGTTGTTGAAGTGGGAGTCGGTGCGGAGGGAACCGTTCCAGTCGAACATCTCGTTGACGACGTCCTAGTATTGTTAGCAAAGTTATTTTTTTTAGAGATACAGAGTGCAAGAGACATACCCAGGCGTAGATCTTGCCCTTGTAGCGTCCAACGACGTTGGTGACGTGGTTCTCAATGACCTTGGTCAAAGTAGCCTTGTCGTTGATGTTCTTGACCCACTGAGGGAGCTGAGAGTGCCAGACAAGAGTGTGACCTCGGACCTTGAGGCCGTTCTGGGTAGCAAAGTTGACAACCTGGTCGAAGCTCCCAAAGTTGAACTTGCCCTGGCTGGGCTCAGTAGCATCCCACTTGGCCGAGTTCTCGGGGGTGACAGCGCCAAAGTCAGCCTTGACGATGGCGGTGTCCTTCTGGACGCCGAGAAGGTTGGGGTCGGTGATGGTGCCAAAGTAGAGCTTTCCCTTGTTCTTGATCAGCTTGTTGATGCTGTCGGCAGCCTGGCGGGGCTCGATAGCGGTGGGAATGGCCGCGACCAGCGAGGCGGTGTAGAGGAAGGAAGACAGCTTCATTGTGAAGAAGTGTTGTTGGTAGATATATGTGACGAAGAAAGATAAAAAGAGATTGGCCTGCAACGGTAAAGAAGCTGTGAGGTGGGTAATGAATGTAGTTGTTTGAGTTGATTGGAATGGGAATGCCAAGTGCCAAGAGGGAGGACTAGAGCATCTTAAATATCTAGATCGAGTCGTGCCTTGTAGGTAGCACGATCCTTTCAAGTTCTCGAAAGAGTCAATGCCCGGAATTAATTTGTCCGATTGAGCTAGCCATACTCAGTATTCGGACGTTGCTCCGAGTGCCTAGGGCTGTTTCGAGATAGATTGTCGTTGAAAGAAGTTATGCCGAGACAGGGGTCCCAGAGTCGAGGCGGCTCTACGTCCCTGGATAATTTCCAGATCAACGGAACTTTTGGAGACTGTGCATTTGCATTTGCATTGTTTCTGGGGTGCATACATGATGACCCCGTGGTTAATTCGGGCCTATCGTCAACTCACCGTCAATGGTTCACGACTGGAGTGGTATGTTTTGTTTGTATCGTTCGGTTGATAGGCAAGAGATCGACAAGTTGAGACGACATTCTGTTTACTTGGCGCGAATGTTTTCAACTTCAGGTGAAACTCGAACAAAAGTCAAAGCAAAAGAGGCTAGTATGTGTCAGTTGTGACAAAAAAAAGGTCCCCACAAAGCCTCCGGTACTAGCAGGGCTGGCAGGGGGGTTGATCATTTCGGGTGAAATAGCCTGAATGTATCGTGAAATCGTGAGACCAATCCCGTATCAGTTAAACGCACGAGCCATTTACCGGATCTAGGAACATGTCATTCTCGCGAGGGACACGTGGGTCGTGTTTCATGTATGATGAAGTGGTGCTGGTGTTGATATTCTAGATTTCTGCCGAATTGGGAATCATCTTGGGGTAATATTTCTCCGCCGTAAAGCCACCAATCGCAAAAAAATCCCATGTCGCGCTGGTTAAACGGATACCGGCACGGAGAGAGTAATTAACTTGCTCGATTCTGGTTTCATATTTATGATGGATCGTATTGATCGAATGAGCCACGTCGTCTGAGGGGGATTCAGCTATGCCGTCGACAGGTGCGCTTCAGCTTGGATACTCCGGCTGAATTAATTGTATTACTGGGTATACTATGTTATAGGGTATCTTGTGACTTTTGAGGCGACATACATGACGATGTTGCATGCATGATGGTCGTGATGGGATGAAATCTTCCTCCAAAGAGAGTATCTTGCTGGTGATTACGTCGTATTGGATGCACATATTTGGTATTTTGTTGGATGAATTCAGTAATGACATAGTTGCCTGCGCCACTCCATTTGCCGCGCCTATGGTCTTCTATGAATTTTGCGTAAGCTGTAAGACTTCAGATTGTTTTGGACCAAGACATTGTCAACCAAGTTGTCAAGATGGTCAGAGTATTAACACACTTTTGAGCCACGACGTCAAAAGGTACATGTAAAATTGTAAAGTGTATAGAATATTAAATCTAGCATTTTGTTACCCAAGTTTAATTAACCGTAAACACCAGAAATGTTACTGTTAGACTATATACTCTAGGATGTAGGGTAAGCGGGTTGGCAATGGTGATCGCCTCATCTGTCACCACCACGTTATCTTATCACAAGCCTCACTCGGTCGCTCCACTTTGTTATCGATAGCATCTCTTGGCCCGGAACAGACGGAACTATAAATACCTTGAGTCTCGCCTCCTTCTTCCTTGAAACTTTGCCTCAACCTCTGGCGATCCTAGCAATCCTACGACAGCTGTACGTGGTATCTCGATTCCACGGCAGTTCTTTTCCTCTTACGCGGCTGCAGCCTTCCGCCAACCTTATACGCTTTGAAGCTTCGAAACACTTGCGACGATGCCTCTGCAGCCAGTATTGTGATATCCTCGCATCACAGCCTGAGCTTCTTGTGCGAGTTTTAGCCCACGATACACATTTGCCGACGCCCAGGAGTGAAGTATATGGCCCATATGTGTTGATAAATGTTTACTTCTGGGTTGGGGGTCGAAGCTTCTTTGGGCCCAACCTGATACAACTTTAATAGCCGCAACGCCCAAGCTATGACATATACGAGACAGAGTGTTATTGGCGATTGAAGGCCATGTTAAATTGAGCTTGTATGAGACTGCAACTCAGTTAAGTGCAGTAACACGTAGAGGTTGAGTTGAGCTTGACAGCCTGACTTTGGGGGCTCAAGGATCAACGTAGCACCAATGATGCCATCAATTGATGTGGCTCAATAGGCTCGCAGTGACGATGGCATCGAAAAGCCATGATACCCGTGATACCTAACAATCAGTCTGGCACTGATGGTTCCAAACCCGTTACCCCTTTCCCTGATTCTCATCCCACTTGCCGAGCCATTGCGTGAATCGATATACAAGCAAGGTAGCTAGCTTTGGTGCTGGAAGCTTATCTATATGCCGTTGTTTCGCCCTTCACCCTTCAATCTACATCGCACACCTCTCCGGGTCCAGACAAATGCGGTCGTCTCGTAGTATTGCGTCTTAGACCTACAATACTAGTGGCCTGATTGATAGATTCCCTCCATGGGAGCGCTTAGCTGCATAACGCACTGATCATTGCGACGACTCCAGGCCCTCCAGCCATTGATCTGTGATTAGATCACTCTGCATGGGCTATGCCAGATGCAGAGTATGATCGCTGCTCTGTGCTTCGATCGTGGAGAAACTTATATATGAAGGCCGCGCTTATCGTGAGCCATAGGCTGAGAGGGCCTTGTTGAGCACCATTACAGGCTTGTTTGAGCATTTACATGAGAATATGTCACTATAACGCCAATATTATGATCTACGTCAGCTTTGTAAAGCCGTTTGTTCATCCCGTATCCCACCGGAAGCTGAAGCACGATGCCCAAGGTTATTCCATCAATACGAACTGCCGACCTGAACAAGTGCGACAATGATAACAAGGGATATATCCTTGTTTTGCGAACAGATATCGTTCCAGTGAGCCGGGACCTGAACTTGTCCAACTGGCATTAAACCGGATGTGGAATAGTGACAGGAAAAGGGGCAAGCCTCAGCGAGCATGACTAGCCGTCCTTGGGATGGTTGAAACGTCTGGAGCTGTGGGGATTGGCGCCTAACAATTGATATACTTGAAACAGAGGGGAACTGTTAGTACACAGTCACTGAAGACGTCAGCATTTGTAGAGTTTCGCATACCTGTATGGTTATTCTCTAGCAAACTCTAATTAACATTCAAGGTAGCAAACGTTATATTAGCGCCCGTCTAGCAACTCAAGTCCACGGAGCCGCACTGAACTTTTGCGATAACGATAAGCCCTCGTATCGGAAAACTTGTCTCATTGGTTAAACTCAATTACTAAACCCCAAGTCAGCAAAAACCTCCCCCTGTCTTTGAAACAAGACGAAACTAAGAAGCAGGGATTCCAGCAAATCACGACGATCCGCCGAGAAACTAAACCTCTGAGTAAAATTGAAGGTTCGTCGTCGAAACAAGACAACAGTTGGAAACAGATGGAGAATTTCCATGTTGCCAGACAAGACGGAATGTGGCAGACAAGCCGCTGTCGTACCTTGTATCTGCAGACTTGAGACAAAGTTAAGCGTAAACCGTAAAGCTCTAAGCGTAAACGGTAAAAGTACACTGGCGCGTGGATAGGCCTTGTCGCTGTTATGCCGGACATTATGAATACGCCGATGATGAGTTGGTATATAAACATCTTCAACTTTCCTCCAAGCTGAGAAAGAAACATCTTTTCCAATCAGTCCATTTCATTCATTTCAAAGAGCTAGTCTCACTTCTCATTCTTTTCATACCAACTTTCATTATCAAGTTCGCTTGCGACCTTTTTTTTTTCTTCCACTTTTCACTCATTCACAATGAAGACCACCGCTTACGTTTCCGCTCTTCTCGGCCTGGCCTCTGCCGTCAGCGCCCACTACACTTTCGACAAGCTCACTCTTAGCGGCCAACAAGAGGGCACTGATAACGAGTACATCCGCAAGCACCAGAACGGCTACATGCCAACCAAGTTCAAGGGCATTCCCGATGGTTCTATTTCTCCCAACGACAAGGACTTTACTTGCAACAAGGGCTCTGTTCCTGCTCCCAACGTCTTCAAGGTCAAGGCTGGCGATGAGATTGGTCTCAAGCAGGCCTTTGGCGGTACTGGAATGCAGCACCCTGGTCCTATCCAGGTCTATGCCGCTCCTATCAAGGATGCTACCAAGGACAGTTCTCAGGATCTTAAGTGGTACAAGATTCATCAGGCGCTGATCTGCAAGTCTGGAAACGCTGAGTCTCTCCGCTCAACTGCTTGGTGCTCTTGGGATGAGGACTCTGTTCACTTCAAGATTCCTTCTACTCTTCCTGATGGACAGTACCTCCTCCGTGGTGAGCACATTGCTCTTCACGGTGCTCACGATGGCCAGGCTGAGTTTTACTATGCTTGTGCCCAGGTTGAGGTTACTGGTAACAGCGCTACCAAGATCCCTGGTACTTCTGTTTCTATCCCTGGTGTTTACAAGCAGGACGACCCTGCCGTGAACTTTAGCCTTTGGGGATCATCCACCTCTTACGATGTTATGCCTGGTCCTGATGTCATTCCCGGTGGTACCATCCGTGGTAGCGCTGATGGTGCTGGTGGCGACGTCACCAAGACCGTTGAAGGCGGTGCCGACTCTGGCTCTGACGCTGGCTCTAGTGCTTCTCCTACTGAGGGTAGTGCTGCTCCCACTTCTGCTCCCAGCTCCGCCCCCGAGGGATCTCAGGCTCCTGTTGTCCCCGTCGTTCCCGATGTCCCTGATACTCCCGAGACCACTCCCCAGCCTACCCCCGTTGCCGCTGAGACTACTCCTCTGCCCGCTCCTGGTAACGGCACCGGCAAGGGATGCTCTTCTGGTTCTTACAAGGCTCGCCGCCACGCCCGACACTTCGCTGCTCACCGTCTTTAAGCGGAGAGGAATGATTGGAATGATTAGATGTCAGTGATTTGACATGATGCACGCAGGGCGTGGCGTTTTGAAGTCATGTCATGCGCTGGTGTCCTGGAGGAAAATGGTATTCTCTGGACTTGATAAGAAAGAATTTTCTTCAGCTTTTGTCGTAAACTAGATACGCTTCTTGTAAATATATAATGTTCCTGGCTGATCTCTTTGACCAAGTAATTGTGAAGTGCTGTTGTGCCCTTGACTGGTGAAGTCCATCCTGATAATGATGGACCAAGCTCGTTAGTGTGTTGAAAACCCATGAATGGATCAAGATGCAGACTGGAAAACCTCTAGAATTATTAGTGTTTGTTTTTTACTTTCTACGAACTGATGATGCCTCTGGTAGATTAGGTGCAGGATCATGCATCGCATCTTGGTAGGCCTTAAGCCCTCTCAGATCAAGCTTGCGAGACTTATTGGGGGGGTTAGAGTCAAGGCTGGCATGGGTTGTTGGGTTATGCATGACCTGGCGCCTAGTTTTTCATCTTACAGTACAGCCACAGCGCGATATGACACACATAAGCAGGGTGTCTAAATGGGGCGCCTTCAATATGACGTGAGGCAGCCTTTCTGATTCAACCCCCCTCAACTCCGATGACTAGATCCATCTCACCTTATCAACATCGCGATATTCGCTGTGGATATCTAAGCATGCAAAAGCCTCGGCAATCGGCGTTTTAGTCGGTAATATGTTTCAATATTGAGACACTCTCTCTTGGCGATTGGAGGTTTCACCACACTGAAACTTGGAGATGGATCTTGCATCAACTGGTTATAGCCGGGAATTAAAACAGGAGGCAAATTACATTAACCCCTGCGTTACTTAGCTTGTTTTGGAAGGCGGCTGTAGGCGGGAGCAACCTTAAGCTCCAACGCTAATTCGTGGGTAAATTCTGACTTCTCGCATTGTCTCGAAAGAACTATAATCGTAGCATGGCCAATCGCATGCCAGGTCTCAATCCCCAGAAACCTCGAAATGTCAACACCAAAGAGGCCTCTTGGTATTGGCTCTCACATTTGCTTCTTATTCTCTCATGTATAGAATTAACACCCGCCCAGAAACAGTTCCGATGACCATGGTGCCTCCAGACATGTATAAAAACTCCGGTCTATAATCTGGTGGTAACCAGAGAAGTTTTTCATCGTTCTTCATAACCCAAGCAGAATCTTGACCAATATAATATGTCCCCAACATTCCGTCTGTCTGGCCATGATCGGGACTGCTTTGATAAGGAGGCAATCAATCCGCCATCGCTGGAGAATTGGAAACATAAAATAGCACGCCCTTGCCAAGTATCCAGTGAGTTCCAAGACTGTTCTTTGGAAGCGCCCCATTCTGAGAGAATCAAAGATTCCTTGGCAATAACCGCTACCCACTGGCCTTTCAGCGATAAGCGTATTTGACGTGATCCCTTTGGTATCTCGAACTCAGAAACTCACTCTTCTGTATCGAGACAATAGACGAGTCCTACGCTTTGAAGGTCCCATGAACAGATCGAGCATAGGAACTTGCCATCGTCCGAGAATGCAAGTCTATCAACAGATATACAGTCTTTAAGAAACAGCTCCTGCGTACACGTGCCAGTGTCAAGATTCCAGATCTTGATCCTCTCAGGCCAACTCGCCGCTAATATTCGGCTGTCGTACCACGAGAAACCCGTTGAGTAGGATGCATCGAACTCCGGGCTTAGAATGTGCAGACGAGAACACGACTTTGGGTCCCAAACTTTGAGCTCTCCCCAAAGTGAACTCGTGACCAACTTTCCATTGGGCAGAAAGGCCATCTGCGAAAGTCTGTCACTACGAACCTCAAGAGTTTGATTTTGCGGCCAGTTGAGATCTATAGTGGAGGGCTGCATGATATACTCGGGGTATTGGCGTTTATCCAAAGGACTAGGAGCGATATTCGTTTTCGGACAGAAGACGGATCCGG
Organism: Fusarium burgessii; assembly: GCA_002980515.1. Lineage (NCBI taxonomy): Eukaryota > Fungi > Ascomycota > Sordariomycetes > Hypocreales > Nectriaceae > Fusarium > Fusarium burgessii. Next base: position 18,165 of record PVQA01001657.1, on the reverse strand, counting down.
AGTGATACAACTGGAGGGGATTTTGCTCTATGCCAGCACAGAAATAACGAATAAACTGCGTCGCATCTTGAATGAATTGTAGCATTTGAGCACCGGGAGTCTCCTGGGTATTGTGAGCTCTGTTGCGTGGAGGGATTAGACAGACCATACTCACACGAATCATACTCTGCAACTCTTGAAGCATTAGAAGAGAATAGTCAATCCTCCTGATCAAGCACAATACTTCTAGCCAGTTCAGGAAGAAATGCTGCAAGAAACTGTACACAGCGCTCTCGTCCCATATTTGTTTTCCAGACTCTTTCAAGTGATGAACCCAATACAGGCATGCGTACCGTATCTCTGGGGTTAAATGCTCATCGACAAAACTGGGCTCGACATTTGAATGGCTCTCCCAGGAGGAACAAGTCCATAGATATCGGTCTTGAGTGTTTTACGGAGAAGCTCCATGCATCTGCTTGCCAGTTTCGCATGTGTCTCGCTTTCATCAACCTGAAGATCACCAGCAGGCTTACCAAGGATATAATCTCTGAACGAAAGATGAAATAGCAGAACAGGGCTGTCATCTTCCGGGACGTCGATGACGGAACGGAGTGGGTCAACTTGACTGGATATATCCTGCGCGTCGATGTCGAGAAGCTTAGCGAGTGACGTTATAGATAAAGGACTAGCTAGCAGTACAAGAGAGGCAATTATGTCGATGAAACTCTGTATGGCTTCTTTTTGATCCTCATCTGGAGCACCGCTCAAGATAAGATTCAGGACCGGCTTGTACAAGGTTTCGTACTCAGAATTGACTTTCGTCGACTTATCGATGATGGCGGCAAAGGTCTCAGGCGTAGGATGGAGAAGATTAATTATGACTGGCTATTGATGAATATGCTATCTACTAATATAGAAAGATTGAAGGTGCACAGATGATAGCAAAGACACTATGAAATATCCGGCACATGATACCCTTTCCAACACCATCATACGACTCTACAGCTAAGGAGTTTCCCGATTATTATGGAAGGACAAAACAAAGATATGTAGCATTGGAGAAGTGAGAAAATTCAAAAGGTACATGCACTTAAAATTATTTGGAAATACGTATATGTATTCAGGATCCCTGCTACTACAAGGCAACAGGGCGACATCACTAGAAGTTTATACCTAATGAATGGACGGGATAAGAAAAAGATGCAATCTCATCCCCAGAGGAATTGCATACAAAAATCTTTCCAAAAGGTACCATTCTCCACCAAAGGAACGACAAATAGTGACCCCATATCTCCCCTGATCCCCCTTCACAGAACGAATCGATGAGTTTACTTGTCCAGGCAGACCTGAGAGTAGTAGGTAGCAAAGGCGGTAGCCGCAGCAGCACAGCAGAAGATACTCTCCTGGTTAGCCTTAGCAGCACAAGCAACACACGAAGCGACAAAGTTGATGCTAGAAGCAGTAGAGCAAGATCGACAAGCATTAGGGTGAGGGGCACTGTCACAGCTCCAAGAGTGAACACGGCTCAAGGCAGCGTCCTTGATCTGAGGACAGTCGCGAGCTCGCTTGACGATATCAAGATCACGGCTATGAACCTTTTCAGTGTCGAAAGATTCAAGGAGCTTTTCTTGCTTGGAGATGGCAACGATGGTCTCGAAGTACTGATCGTAGAGAGACTCGGGGATACAGGCGCTGGGATCGTTGATGAAAGTTTCAGGGACCGCGGGGAGCTCGTAGGAGCTGGTGGTGTTGAGATGATTAAAGGTTTGGCCGAGGGCTTGGATGTGAGAGAGGGTGAGGCAATGGGAGACCTCGCCGACTTTGTAGGTAACCTCGGTGACCTTGTAAGTGGTCTCTTCGATGGCCTTATTGGCGAAGACAGCACTGGCCAGAGTGGCGAGGATGAGGATGAAGTGAGCCATTGTGAGTGACTTTTGTGTTGAGAGTGAAGAAGTGAATCTGAGTGTGAGTGAAGATGTTGTGATGAAATGAGTTAGTGGTCATGATGGACATGAGCGTCGCCTTAAATAGTTTCTCTCACTCGCAAAGATCCGATTCTTCCAATTTGAGCTGGATGATGTTCGACACCTTCTCATCACCGGCAAGTCTCACGGCTTCCAATTTCATCACGACAAAGACCTCAATTCACTCATGTACCATCTCAACTCTCGGCAGTTCACTGACCGATGACCCCCACTTTCTCATGATATAGACTCAAAGCTCAAAAGCAAAACGCTGAATACGAGTTGATCTTCGTCCTCTCTATCCGCATCCGCAAAAGATTGATGTTTTTAACTCTGGTCAATATCTGCCGGTATCGCAATGAGTCGACGAACTCATCATGATCCCACGTTTATTGTACTGTGTTTGGAACGTTGCATTTAATCGGATCCACTGTCATTCCGTTTTAACCGTCTGATAATTCCCCTATTGCAAATGAGGTACTTCTATAGGTCAATGTAAATGGTCACGTCGGTTCCATATTGCTCGAGTAAACTGACGCTGAGACCCCACGTGGTTGTCGCTTCTCGTAAATTTACGACCCGGTCTCAGACACGGCACATGAAACGAGTCCTAGTAGCGAGTGCAACGGTCTCTGGAAATAGTCACGCAGTAATGCTTGTCTAAGGAAAAGAAGCTTTGCGACAGGACGTTGCCTGCATAAATAGGCGAATAATGTTACATTATGAAACTTTAGTCTGAATTCCGCTCCTTCTACAACCTATGGGGAGCTAGCAGAGCAACACGACGAGAAATATAGTTCTGTTATCCTGTTATGTCAAATTAGAAGTACGACTTTAGTCATTGTACTCTATTCATCCTCATAGATTTGATCGAACGACTCGGAAAGCAAATGCCCAGACCGAGCTGAGACTGATAGGCTGAGATGTGAATTGCTTCAAGATAATCCAATGTTGAAAGGTGGAACTTGGGGTGCCGAAGTGCCGGACTCGAGACCTGTAGTTCGGCAGTTGCTTCAGTCATGGTGAAGTCGGATAGTGTCTGACTACCATCAGCCGAGTTGCTAACCGTCGCGTGATGTTGGCCAGTTATCCCACCAGAAGAACATGGAGAGTGAGATTTTGGAAGAGGAAGCTCAGGAGAAGAAGTGTTTCTAGAGGTTCTAAAAGCATAAAAGGGTCACTTTCCCCATCTATATTTGCATCTCACCACTCTCATCTTCACAACATCAGCAACAGTATCACTACTACATACAACTCTCAATCTTCAAGACCGAACCCAATCATCCAACATGAACACTCTCAGCCTCATCGTCCTCTTCCTCAGTGGAACGTAGGCCAGCTTCTTCACTCCCCTTTCAAGGATAAGTCTAACTAGATTCCCAGCGCCATGGCTTCCATCCACCACAAATGTGGCTGCATCGTCCGCGGCACATACAGGACCGATCTGAGCAAGGCCGCCTGCGCTCTCTGGGGCTCGAACCAGCCAAATACCCATTTCGATGGCTACTCCGTAAGTTACTTCTACATAGCGAACACAAGTTGTCAATATTAATCGCGTAGTGCATTGACCCCAAGGCTGGCCGCGGTATCGATGGGGCTCCTTGGGAGACTACTTGCAAGCAGGCTTGGGACATCAACTTTGGAGGAAACAAGGACGATGCTTGGGGCAAGTGCTGGCACTAAGCTGACTGATGCCAGTATTTGGGATCAGTGCTGCGGCTAGGGATTGAGATTTGTGCGAATTCTTCTTTTCAGACTGCCAATCATACGCATGGCTTCTTGTTACTTTGGAAGCTATGTAGTACTCTTTAGTCTTGCCATAAGCTCTTGACAAGGAACTTTCTCAACTGATCTTATACATTTACCTTACCTCATGTTACCTGTGAGCTACTGCTTCTTGAGTAAGTCCGATATAAAGTCGAGAGATAGCGATACCATATCTTCAAATTATGTAACGCTCCGCTAGAGTAAGGGCTTGGTAGCACTAGACTGGATAGAGGAGCCTTATTCAAAGCGTATGAAACCTTCCTGTTGATAGATGACTGGAAGTATCCAGCCAATAGCAGCTCATAGCAAGTATTACCTGCTAGTAAGAAACGGCTTTAGCAAAATTAATTAAAAGATAGATACTTTGACAGCCAATTAAAGCTATAGATCGAACCGCTTATCCGGTATGTCTGGCACTAGAACTGATTGCGGTGATTTACGAGGCTTAGTAGCACGCGATATCGGATCCACATTCCTCAACGTTGAAGAATATTGGGCGCCTTAACGCTTCTGGTATTTAGAGCAATCTAGATGTCCTCGTGAATACAAAAAAAAGTCTAAATGGGGGAATCGAACAGAACGCCATACCAAGTTCGACGGTAAAACTGCTCTATACGACTCCTAGATGGCTTATGATGGTATCGTCGCAAGTTCCGTTAAATTGTGGACTAAGTGGGATTCCGAGGCTGAGTCTAATGCTATGCAGGTAAAATTGAGTAGCTAATTAAAATGGTCGATTGCGGTTCTTTTTGTCTCGGCAGACAGAGTTACCGAATGCTGGGATAGTTTGAGACTACTTAAGTGCACTTGATATCCCCAAAACTGTGGAATACAGGTCTTCTAAACCTTCACGCTCTCTAACAAATTCTTTCTTGGGCTTTACTGGTAAAACGGCGACTCTACTTGCCTCAGCGGCAACCTCCATCCTGGGAAATCTCGGAAAGAGTCTTCTCAGCAAAGGCGCCAGTTATGCCTTTGAAAAAGGGCTCGTATCTATAACCGGCGGAACCGAAACCGACAGGATCAAATAGGACATCGCCAATGTCTTGACAGAAGTCCACCAAGTCCAAACATCTGTTGCTGACCTCTCGGCTCAACTTTCGGACAGCCTCCTACAGCTTCGCAAAGATAATCTTGCGACATATATCACCGACATTGACACTTACTACAATACTATCGGCGATATCATGCAGGAGGCTTTTGATCTGCCTAATAAGAACCTGCCCGACGCAGAACGCGTGAAACAGGCAGAAGCTCTTCAAAAGCGTCTTGATAGCCGTCTTCAAGCAAGCGCTGATAACGTCCCTGGGTACCTTGATCAGATCAACGCGTTTCTCAATCAAAAAGGCCCTGAGGCCTTCTTCAAGCAAACTGCTCAGCAAGCCCTGGATCAGTCTGAAGATTTTCTTGGTTATTACACCAAGACTAAAGTCATGGTAAGCATCAAGGTTCTCATAGAGTGTGATACAAAATACTGACAGATGCATGTAGGCTTTGAATTACTGGGTCGCATATGTCAAAGGCATTAGTCTTCTCCAGATGGCACAGGAGGCCCCAAATGTCCATTTTGAAGAAGGCTCATACACTATCAACCGTCACAATGCCAACTTTCAGTCACAGGAGCAGAATTTTGAAGATACAGTTGAACATGCGGCTATTGCCCTGGCCGAAGGTATCATTGGCAGCCCGGCTGATACGCACCCATTTATCTGGAGAACGACAAGTGAGACCTATATTCAAAGTATCGCTACGGTTAATGGAAACTGGATAAAGCCGAATATGGAGGTACCTCGTTCCTCATGGGTCATGAAGCGTCACCCCCCATCACTGCTGAGCAATTCAATCCTACCGATAGATACCCGGTGCTTCTGGAACCTACAGACCAACCGGGCCATAATCTCATTATTGGGGGCTCAGGATACGGCCTGGACACTCGCTTCAACATCGAGGACATAGATGGAGGTTCTTGGTTGATAAAGCCAAGGTATGCTGGATCCGATCGCTTTTCGTTCAGTTACATTGATGCATCATTCGGAGCGCCCAAAAACCACAATTATATCGTTGATATTGATGCCGGGGGGTATAGGCTGTTGTACTATACCCAAAATTTGGATAAGGATAATATGAACATGTTTTTCAACGTCACGCTTGGAACACTTGATATTCCGAGCAGTTAAGAGAACCAGGAAATGGAGATTCCTTTTGATTGATTGAGCTATTACTAGTCTGACTTTGAGAACAATGGTATAATAGATATTTACATCGAAAGTCCCAGGACAAGAAATGCATTGTTTTGATATCCTGTTTTGAGACCCTTTTAATTCCGAAAGCTAGGTGGATGTGCCATTCACAGATAGGTGCTTGGATCACTGGGGACATCGATCAATCAATGCTCTCATAAGATTATGGACTGAAATTGCAAGCTGAAAAAGACAAATGGTATACGAAGGAAGCGACACAGGTTTATAAATACCGAACATAAATCTTGATACATTTCAAAGGTAGAAAATCTAAAAAATAAAATTCCCAAAACAAGTATTTTTTCAAAATCAGAGAAGAAGAAACTCAAGCCTACACCTCCAAGGCTTTTACCTTACTCATCCTTGGCGGGATCGAAGCCAGGGCACTGATCACCAGCAGCCTCACGAAGCTTGTTAGTAAAGCTGTCATCCTTATCCCAGAACTTAGGTCCGACGCCACCGTTCCAAGCGTCGTAGAGGATATCTCGCAGAGATCGACCGTTGACAACAGGCCAGTTGTCCCAACCAACGAGGTTACCGATGAACCACTGACCAGTGTAGTTCTCAATGTTATCATCGGCTTCGTTAGCCATGCGCCAGCAATGAGTGAAACCACCATCCTTGTGGTAGACGACCTTGGCGCGTTGACCGTCGAGACGGGGAGTGTTGGTGGCGTGCTTGTAGCCACCGTGGCATGAGGGAGCGACACGCTTGACGTCTTCGCCTTGGACAAAGACAACAATGTTCTCCCAGTCATGAGTATGGCCATTACCGCCGCCAGCAGCGTTGATAGTACCCCAACTACAGATAATGTTAGAAAATGACGGAATCACATAGGTAAGATGAACTTACGAAGATTGATCCTTCTCAAAGTAGTACTCATACATAATAGCACACCATCCATTGTTACAGCGCTTTCGGCTGTAAACATTGTTGTTCTCAAGACGATTGGGCTCACGGCAATCATCAGCAGGACCCTTGAAGTAGACGTCCTTCTGACTGAGACCGCGGTTGGTGTTGCCATCCTTGTCAATGGCGGAAGTGTAGTAGCAGCCATCCTTATCAAAATCGGTGGCAGGCTGGAACTTGTGCTCGATCTCATGAGCGCTATCGTCGAGACGGCCCATGAGAACTCGCTTGGCGTGCTTGAGAGGTCCGGCCTCGACGCTGAGAGCGCCTGCGAGGACAGTTGCGATTGTGAAGGCGTGCATGATGCTGATGGTGAGGTTTGAAGAAGGGAAGAAAAGATTGAGTTGTATGAAAGAGAAGAGTGTTAATGAACTGATGAGAAGATGAGATGATAGCTTATGGGAGGCAGATCAAGTCCGTTCTTATATACAAGAAGAGACCCAGGTCAATATATCTGCGTCTACGTCAAAGTCCATCATGACAGCAATCAGCCACTTCTCACAAAAGCCCCCAAAAACGAGAACGGATCATGAAGGATTCACGATACGGGTAGGATTCACCCACCCGACGAATCAAGAAACCTGATTTCTATTTTGATGATCTCACTGCATACAAAAATTTCATGCGCAGGTTCAGCTCGTTACAACTAAACGCCCAGACCCCAAAGGCGCAGCACCTCCTCAGACCAATCACACGAATTTCGCACCCGCGCCTTAATTTTAAGCTTAGCGGATCTTATCTGACATAGCCACAACGATCTGTAGATCTGACCAATCACTAAAGTGGCCGGCCTATTTTAATCTCGGCGTAAGCTTTGCCTTGAAACATGTAAGATTTGGCTAGACTTGTTGTGGAAGGAATGCTCGTGATGGTTTTTCTTGTTATGGGGCCTTTTGGGGGCTTCGGCGGTGAAACAAGCCTTATCGTGGCGGATGACAGATGTCAGCTCTAGGTTTCATGTTTAGAGGTACTTTGGTCTTGGGGCTGGTTTGTGCTGTGCGTGATGTAGCTTTGATCTACAAAATTAAATGAAAACGGATTGAGATGAACGTTGAATGCGCCTCGTGGGATTTGAAAATTGGGGATTGTTCTGATGAGCAGTCAGACAGGATCTACATCCAAGTTCAGCCTTTAATTACTCTTGATTGCCGCTTATTATGTGGAATTGCTTCATGTTCGGCTTAGCTTGAACCAATTCTTGATTTTTTGGTTCAAATCTTGGATATTATTACGTCTATAGCGTCTCAAGAGATTCCTATAAAATACTAGGATAATTAGGAAAATGGTTTAGTATGAATTAATCAGTAAGTCAGGGCATATCCACTGTGAGTATAAAGCTACGCAAATATCCTGGACATGAGGAAAATGACAATAAGCGGGGAGGAGGTTGTCCCCACTGTGGCTGAAGCTAAATTTGGTGCTTACTTGGGGGCGGGATGAATTACAAGGACCATGCTTCCAGAGAAGCCCCGAATTGTTCTTATTCTGGTTTGGGTGGCGTCCAACAGCAAGGCACATGCAGCTGCAGGACGAGCCTCAGCGCTTAGATGCATACAGAACCGCAAATTTACGGTATTTCTGAAATGGAAGTTGGCATATTTGTTCCCTGAATTATCGATATGTAGAAGATGGGTAAAATACACGACATCATGCTCGGGCATTTCTTATACAAAGTAATGGTAGCATATGACAAAATGAAAGTAGTGTCATGGTAAATTGGAAGAAGCTTTCAATTTTCAGGAAACAGATTCACTAACGGGGCTGCCAAATGATACTGTTCAGACCAGAACAAGTTTAATATGCTACCCTATTGTAGGTACCCTGTTACCATCCGCACCCCACATTCGCCGCATAACAGACCAAATTGCTGAAGCAGTCTAACTACATATCGAGCCTCAGAATACTGGTCCTAGGCTACAACCTTGGAAGGCAATGCTGACAAGAAGTGGATCTTAGAAGTACTTGTTATCCTCCGTAACACCAGTTCCCTCACCACGGCCACCACTCTCATCCGCCTTGGTAGTGATCTCCGGATAGACGGTAACATCTTGCGAGTATTGAGCGAACTCATTTCCGTCTCCAGGAAGAGTGACCTTGTTGCTGATAACACCAACAAGCAGACCATCGACAGACGATCGCTGACCTTGAAGTCTCTGTCCCGAGTCATCAACGACCTCCCAATGGAGGTTCCTCTGAAGATATTCGATGACATGGGCTTCCGAAAGACTTTCAAGCTCATCGGCAAAATAACGCTCAACCAGGGCAATGGTAAGAGGGATCTGGCCCGTGATCTCCATTCCGGCCGCTTGATCGCTCTTACACTTGCCACAAGACGTCTTTGCGTCTTGGCCAAGAGGGGAGAATGTCCCGACGTGATTGGGAGATACGGCGTAGAGACAAGTTGTCTCCTCGTGTGGAACAGGGCCCAAGAATACGTGGACGAGGTATTCTCCACCGAGGGTATGTTTCACGGCTTTGATGTTGACGAGCCATTCGAGGTAGCTGTTCTCTGGGACTAGCTTGCGCAGAGATCGGTTCTCTGGTACTTTGACCTTGGGCACTTCAACATCTGGAAGAGCAGAGACCACCGCGGAGGAACCATCGATTGACGATTCGGCTTTGGCAATAGCAAGGGCTGTGACTGCGGTGGTGGGCTCTTCAATTGCAGTAACTCGAGCAAGTTTCTTTGCACGAGTTCGAAGTGTCTCCTCTGGTTTAGGGTCTCCGGCATTGCTAGCAACAATCATGGTGGCTAGCGAACCAGTCGGGTAGATGGTCTCCAATTGCTGGTAGATATCTTTCCGATAGTCCTCCGGATTCTTGAAGGTCCAAGACTTAGTTTCGGGATAGGCATAGCCAAACTTGACAGTATCACGGACATCATCTGAAGTCCAGAAGCTGCTGGCATCCTTGTAGAAGGGTGCAAGTGGTGTAGTCAAACCTTCTTCGTCTTCGGGTGCTGTCGTCCAGTTACCCCATTCAGATACTTTAGTGGTCACCCAAGCATTTGGGTCTTGTGGGTTGGCATGAAGACCTTCCCAAATTGACACCAGACGGTCAATGTTCCTTCATTTCTGTCAGCATAGCGAACATGGGGACTGTTGATAGAACATACGTGTGATGGAGCCAGAAGATTGGGTCAAAGGCTGAGATGGGAACTCTGCTCATGTGGCCAGTTCTACGACGATTGAAGGCATCACGTCCTTGTCCGCCAACAAGAGTATGAAGGGCATTGTGTATATCCTCAATACTTCCGAAACCCTGACCGCTAGTGGTGGAAGGTCGCCCTTGACTGTCGAGGCGAGGTTTGCGCTTGGGATCCCATTGATTGTGGCTCACCTGGTCAAAGACACTGTAGGACTTGAGCAGATAGACAACTCTTTCGCGCAGGTTACCTTCAACTTCAAGCTCACGATTGACCTCTCTAGTAAACGGAGTGATCATCCTAAGAAGATCTATCTTCTGCTCACTAGCGGTTCGCTCAGCGGTGCTACCGATAGACTGGTAGCGTGTCGTAGTCCTCAGCCCCTCGATCTTTAAACCAGCTTTGTTAGCAACGAGTCCAAGGCGGATAGAGAAATTAGACATTGAAGGACTTTGTCTGACCTGAAAATCATTGTCGATACCAGACGGGAATCTGTAGGAGTACAATGGATTATGGATTTCAACAAACCCGTCGGCGCTCTTTTTCAAGTCAGGATATTCCTGCAGCAGACTCTGCGGAACGATGACCCGAGCCTTGTCGGAGTCGGTCGCCTCTTCAGGAAATACTGGAAGACCCGGGCGTGCCCAGTCTATACGGTATGATATCAGTGAATCGCAAGTGAGCACCAGCATTGGATTTACATACCCCAGAATGGCATACGGAAGCTTTTGGCAGCTTCCAAGTACTTGTCGCGGCCCTCCTCAGCAGTGAATTGCTGTGCCACGAAGTCTATGGCTTGTTTCAAAATGGACTAAGGTTATGTTAGTACTTAAAAGAGAGACTCTGCAGGCTATCTAACCTCAAACAGAGCAAGGTAGGGTCTATGCCAGGTCAAGAATAAAATAGATGAGTGGGTGCAGAAACCATCCTCTTGCTTCTGGAGATCTTCGAGGTTCTTGTCGCCTAAGGGCCAGGATTGATACGGCATTCCGTGAATGCCTGAATGCGATGAGATGTTGTATCAGAGGTGATCGGGGAGGAAACTTACCTGCAATCTGGAAGTATGAGAGCTGGTCTTCTTCGGAAACCTGCTGAAATTGCCAGAGGCCAACAAGATAGAGATTCCATAGATCAGTGTTCTTCTTGAGCTCGCGTAGCTCTAGGCGAATACCGCCAGTTCCTACAAGACTGATTAACAAAGAAAGGATTTCTCTCAGCTCATGTATGTCTTGCCTTCTTGGTCGGGCTTGATACCCTCAACAATGAAAGGCCCATCAGGCTTGGTAGGACGAAAAGTAGGCATGCTGTAAACTGGGTTGATAGTTGAACTTGGTCAAGTCTGAATCGAGATATGGAAGAAAAGCAGGAAGGGATAGCAGCTTATATGCCTGTTTAAATGAGCAATTGGGTTATAGTGGCGATGTAAAGATCCTCATAAGGTAGCTCTAATCAAATTAGTGTATAGCGGATACGAGAAGAGTGACTTTGCTCATGGGATTCCCATCTGAGGTGCCAAGGCAATGTGGCTTGGGTGTATAGGACATCTACCAAGCTTATTGGATGCCAGAAGCCACATTTCAGAGAATATGCATATCGCGTAAGCGCTTCTGTGCGGAACGGTCTGGACAACCTCACCGCAAATGTGATGAGACATGCATACGAAACAAAAAGAATTATGTGATACTGCAACCAAATCTGATGTCGTACATAAGTTTCGAAGCGAGGTTAGTGTCGAAGGCAACTAAACGTCCACGTAACTAATCGTGGTTTCTTTCGTGCGGCTGAACAAGTGGTACGAGATTGATTGCTCTAAGAACATTATCTAGTGCGGGGTAGGTAGTCGAAACTCCAGAGGTCCGCAAATGTCTCAGTACCTGCATGGCTCTACTGCTGGTGTGCCTTTTTGGATCTCATGTGGCGGACAGACGATGACTGCTTGCCACTTCTACCATGCCTCAGCCGTTCACTAGTGTATCTAGTTGAAAGGACGATTGGCGTATTGAATGGCAAGCCGCAAAATATTCTACAGATATTAGATGCCACTTTAAAAAAGGACTAATCTTTGCAAGTCATTCAGCTTCAATATGCTTCATGACTCCATCAGAACGAGAGTAAGGTAGGGCTAGTTTCGCAATAGAGACAGGGGTTGTCGAGAGCCCTGGTGCGCTAACCTGAAGAGGCGGTAAGGCTGACTTCATATCGACATAAGCTAAAGATCGAGATTTCACTAAAACTTATCCTCAACTTTTCACAAGCATAAATATGAGTGAGCCCTGCCGATACTGTGACTCCTACTTTAACATCTCTCAGGATGAGCATCGCTCGCATAAGTTTTATGGTGCAATTGCCAGACCTGTCGAGGCTTACGTGGTTGGTGCAGACACGGGTTGCTGGCATTGCGCTGCGCTCCTTCAATTCTTCAATGAAAAGGGCAATCAAAAGGACTACATATACGTCAGCAATCAGCAAGATATTGGAATTTGCTCCCCTAATGTTCCGGACGATTCTTTTGATATGCAGTTTCTCCCTGATCTCGATATGGACGTCTATCAGGTGACAGTTGAAGGCACTCCAAGCGTGGAATCGCATTCTATTTACAATGATTACATACCACCTTCTTCAAGATCTGTTGATTGTTTCACATGGATCCAGAAGCGCATTGAGGAATGCGAAATCTCTCATAATTGCTGGGATCCCAACAATCTGCGGACGCCCAAGCGTCTGTTGGAGATTAGCAATGACAAACTCATCCTGCGAACCAATATTCTCGAACAAAAATATGCAACACTGAGCCACTGTTGGAGAACCGCAAATATAGCTACCGTCAAGTTACTCAGGAGAACTTTCAGCAAATTTAGCCATGAGGGTATTACACTCAGTGATCTCTCTTTGACATTCCGAGATGCAGCAGACGTCTGCAAAAGATTGAGAATCCAATACATTTGGATTGACTCCTTGTGCATCATACAAGATGATCCTCAAGACTGGCTACAAGAATCCACTCAGATGGCTGGTATATATGCAAACGCTTACATCGGATTATTCGCTGGGCATGCCAAAGATGGCAATGGAGGCCTTTACTCTGAGCGTTACAACCTCGACAAGTTCTCCAAAATTGACACGCTTAGCGTAAAGGACGATAAAGGCCAAGAAAGGGTCATGCAAATTCAGCGACGACACTTAATTGCTCATGATCTAACGTTCAACTTCAATTTGTTCCCCGACTTGCCTTGGTATGAGTATCGTCAGCTCCCGACAACGAAACAACCACTATACCAACGAGGCTGGGTCTTCCAAGAACTGCATCTTTCCCCACGAGCAATACTGTTCAACAGCCAAGAACTCACATGGGTGTGCAACCAAGATGCTCAGTGCGAATGTGGAGAGACAACAAAGAATATCTTTGCGACCAAGTACTTCTTCACTGATGTCCCAAAGACTGCCGACTATCCTGGTGTGGTCAAGGGAGATTTGTTCTACAAGCATGGCATGAGGAATTGGGTACATCTTATTCATCGATACTCACAACTTGGGCTCACGTTCGAGAAGGATCGCCTCCCCGCGCTATCTGGAATGGCCAAAGCTTTTTCAACGATGAGCAGTACTGAGATGAAGAATGATGTATATCTCGCAGGAATTTGGAAGAGCATGCTTCCTGAAGCTCTCCTGTGGAAAGCAGTCGATGGTCCACCTAGTGGCCCTGTCCGACGATGCAGATTCAGAAAACCAGTCATAGAAAGGGGACCGCCTACTTGGTCATGGATGTGCTGTGACTTTACAGTAAACTGGGAGAATAGGTTCTTTGACTCCGACTATTTGGTCGAGGTTGATGTTGCTCAAGCGGAACTCTGCAGTATCGATCGAGCTGGTGAAGTTGCCAAAGGACATATTGTGCTCCGAGCCGTTCATATCGAAGAGGTGGCGATGGTGTATCCCAATGATCCAAGTTTCAGAACAAACGAGTATCACTTGCGGGATGATTACATGCGAAAGAGCGACACTGAGGAACTTGTTAGTCTAAAGGATAAGGACTGCCGTTTTTCGTTTCTACCAGACTATGACTTTACAGACAAGAACGTGGGTGACTTGTACATTCCGCCATCGGAGACGCTGTACTGCTTGCCCATTGTTGGAATGGACGGATACTGGCCGTTTTCGGAGACATCGTTGGTCTTACGACGTCATAAACGAAGTACCGAGTTTGAAGACACACCTGATGTGCCGTATGTATATGAAAGAGTAGGTCTCTGCGATGGTCAGATCATGTATTCGGTTAAGAGCAAGAATTTTATGCATCAGATGGTTCTAGTCTGAGAGTTCAAGTTGAAACACTAGGCACTCTATAGCTTACACTCAATCCCTCTCTGTATGGAACCCTCTAATAACTTATCAACATGGCTTCTCATAGTGTCATAGATTGTGTCGTCAGAGTTAAAGTAGTTCTTTCTCAAAGTATTCTCAAGGTTAAGCATGTAAATGCCGCTGGTGGACCAACAGTTTCAACTATTCCACGATAATCGTTTATGCCTTCAACCTCCCCAGATCAAATGCTTCCCTGGGCATCAAGCCATAGATATATCCGTAGTCCACCAGCAAGAATCATGCCTGTGTAGTAGAAGGTCTAACGACAACGAGGGCTTCACCCTTCGTAAAAAAGGCAAATATAATCATTAACACCAGTGACTTTAGGAACAAGACCCCGGTATCTATTTTCAGTAATGCAGAGTGTCCTCCCATCTGCCAGTTCGAAGCCCTCTATCGAAAGTTGCTCTATATGCGGCATTGCAGTGTCTTACGGATCTCCTGGAAAAATGGCTGTCGAGAAAATCGTCGAATGGCTTGGTATGTCCTTGGAGATTGCCGTGTCTTTTAGGCTCCAATTCGTCCGTCGCATGCTAAACTTCGTATCCGTACCTTTCCAGGGTGATAGCCTCTCGGAAAACAGCGAATATGCTGCCTAAATAGAAAGCCTTCGAATATGAACCTAAGGATGAGCCCTATCCTGCTACCGTATAATCTAGATTGTAAGATCTTAGTCAGACGTAAGATGTATCAACAATTCCACCATTAGCAGCGAGCTTGGGGGCCCTTTATGAGAACCGACGGTGGAACCTTTTGAGAAGCTGCGTAGCTTTGTGCTTGATACCATGAATTAAGTAGTCAGGGCTCAGCCGGTGATCTGGCTCAATCCTACAGCACCAGGACTCAGTCGCCAATTGAGTTCTTTGGTGGATAGCAATACTCGCAGGGTCCCACTGAGCATTTAACTACTCCATGATGGCCCGCTGTCGATGTTATGAGCATGTCTATCCCTTGGCCCAACCTAACAAAGCGTTTAGCAAAAGCAAGAAAGCCACTTTTTAGCAGGGTCTGGATAGGCAATACCAGAGGAAAATTGCCCAAAATCAGACAGTGCCGGATTAGCAAAATAAATGTCACGTTGATCTATAGCTTTTGCACCTCTCAAGTAGCTCAGAATATCGATAAGACGTTGAGGGTATATGGAAGTTCCCAACCTCCTATGTTATTGTAGCCTCCTACTTGGCCTCTCTGCAAAAAGAAAGGCACATATGCAAATTCTGAGCTGCAACTTCTTCGGGGCCAAAGCTTCTGCCACTTGCATAGACATACTTCAGTCCCGCTTTACCAACTGTAGACAGTATATGTGACTATACAGAGAGGTGCACCGTTCATCTCAATGCACCTCACCGTCTGAGACGGTGAAATCCTGATCCAAACACCCTGCTTGATAGGCTCTGCCTTCTTACCAGGTTCATATATGACGTAGTACGTTCGATCGGGGAAGCAGAAGCCATGGACGTCGTCAGTCATGTCCTCAAATTCACTTTTAGTGGAGGCGCCAGGGGCCAAAGTCATTTGCTCGCACCTGTCGGGTTTGGCACGGTGACTGAATTGGCAGAGATGGGGCGGATCTGGGGGTGGCAAAAAGATATAAGCCCATTTAGCGATCCAGGGCGTGTTGTTTTCGAGGCGACCGTGTTTCTGTTCTTTACGTTTGCATTCGACGGGAGATGCGTCCCTGAGGAGGAGGACTCCAAGGGAGAACATGGATGAGAGTTTCATGACGTCTAAAAAGAAGTGCGAATATGTTTCTGGGTGAAGGGTCTTCCGAAGGCCTTGCTGATTAACGCTTAGATACCCAAGAGATCACCTTTAACTGGAAGAAGCATTAACGCAGTCCTTCATAGTCCGATATCGTTAGCTCATCTTACTGACTCGCCGAAGTTGAATGGAATTTACTCCGTGATTCTACCAGCTAGGTCCAATCACTAAAAAAGAGCGTGCCGCAGGTGAGAAGAAACAAGTTGCCTATTGATCTAGACCATGTGGTGGTTTCTTTATACTTTTAAGGCTCACTTGCAAATAGTTTAACTTTCTTACAATCAGGCGATTACCCCAGTAAAGTAACGTAACGATCGTTTCAGTCAACAAGCCTTCTAGCATAAGCCTGCTATTGGAAGGATGCGAGAATCTTGGGCTTTGTGACCAAAGTCAACTGGCCTGTCTGGCTTAGGCACTTAGAGCGTCCAATGAGCAATGCGGGACAGAACACTCGTGTTACATTGAGCTACGTTGTATGACCCTAAGATCGCGAAAATAGAAATTGAGTGAGCTCACACTCTCTGTGATTAGCTGTAAGAATTAAACTCTTGGAGTTGGAGGGTCAATGGCGGATCTTAAGCTCCAGATGGCTGCAAAAAATCTTATCATTCACTGATATGAATACTATGGAACATGAGACCATTGTTGTTTTGATTGTCGGATGAGGGAAAAGCCTTCGAACTTACCTGTCGCCACACTATGACTTCAGCCAGCCTCACCTGCAATCATGAGTATATGAAACCCAATACGAGCCTTAGTAGAACAGGGCGTCCAATGAACTTATAGGAGTGACGTTGGTGGTTGAATAATGATCTCGAGATCATTGACTAGGTGATCTTGTTGGGATTGTTTCATTTCTTCGTTCATTATTGCGCTGCGTACGCAATGATCTTTTTGATGGCGAATAAGTGACTTTATGCGAGAGAACACTATTAGATATGTATATAAACGCCAGTTTTATCTTCCAGTCACTGAAATGTAAGAGTAAAAACTTGATTGTTACACAGCCCATCTCCAAGTTTTATCCCGGCGAGTAAGACAACCCAGAGTGATATCTCATGGTGAATGGGTTTATTTAGGTTAGCTGTCCTCTCGTCGCCTTCAATTCAAGCTATCGAGTATGCTATCGGTTCGAAAATGTTGTATTTACTTCGGATGTACGGATATCATACTGTATGTTCAAATGCCGAGAGTCCGTACCTTTCGTGGGGTTTACGGTGAACTCTGCCTCTTTTGGTCTTTCACCGTCATACCAAGTTCCCTCGACCAATCGGAACTCATCCCAATGCTTGACACTGGGCCACTTCCGGGTGCTGAGTGCCGTAATAGCCAGTAGCAGCCAACTCTTGCAGGGTCTTGATAAGGAATGACAGCAGGTAAAATCATGACAATCGCTTCACTGTACAGATTCGGCAGCATCTGCAACGTTGTGTTGGTTCATGTCACACCCACATATGCATATTTGTCGTCAGCTTGTAACACAGTATCGGACGAGAAAAGAGAAAACAATGCAGGTTTTTGTGCTCGGATCATGTGCATACGATGTGCGGCATTTAAAGTCCCATTGATGAAGGAACAGTTCATACAGTTATAATTTTTTTTCATTTTTCATTATTCGGTAGAGAATATCTCGAATTTTACAATGACGACTATTGAAGCGCATCCGGTCGTAGACGCCGACGATAACGTTAGTTTGCATTAGTAGCGGCCCACCGGAACTAAGCTAACAAACCAAGCATTCTGATGCCGACTCTTCACTTGGTGCGGTACGAGCATTGTTCATCTCTATGATTGAAGAGAACTGTTATTGATTGAAGGAATAGGATAATGCGACCTCGACAGATAGTTTGAGAAGCTCCATTCTCGATTTCCGTCAGGAAAATGGAAGAACGTATCACGCTTTTCGGGACGGCAGTGCGTATTGCTTTGATAGACTAGGAAGATGAGAACTGATATGGAACGTTAAAGAGTATAACCTCCCCAACGATGAAGAGGAAAATGAAAGACTCGGTAAGTGACTTTACCAGCTATTATTTGT
>PVQA01001656.1:0-29102 GCA_002980515.1 Fusarium burgessii | reverse complement strand
CTATTAATAGTTACATATCTATCTAAAGGAATACAATATGGTCCAGGAGTGATTGAGTAGATAGAATATAATCATCTTGTGTCGATACAAAGTTTGATCGGCTTACCGCACATGATATGGCCCTTTGTGCAAACAGAAGCGGTTAATCACAGGGTGAAAGTTAGGTTCTATTTAACCTGTCACAGAAATTTGGTTACGAAAGGCCAGAATCGTAGTAACTTCAAGTGTTAGAACCAGCTCATGGGTGTCTTTTTCTGGGTTTCTTCTTACCGAGGTAGCCGGATGAGGGATAGGTAGTCATTTTCATCTTGACAGTCGCCCACTTAGTTTGCAAAATAATGTGATCCAGAAAGGAAGCCATTGGCACAAGTCAGTCGGGGACGATGGTAGTGAGGTCATATATGCGTAACGTGTAAATTCATCCTAGCATCATATGGGCAGTCCATTGGACGCCTCCACACCTATAAGTCTTCTCCCCGCAGCAGCTTCAGATGACCTTGAAATCAATGAATTGATAGCTATTGCAACAGGTCTAAAATGATCAACATGATGGCTCGGACAATAATCTGGCGTGCCGGACGCCGGGCGCTCTATCAGGTGCATCGAAGAGCGTATGCCTCGACTGCACTGACTCCGGAGCAGATCAAAATCGTCCAATCGACCATTCCCGCACTGGAAAAACACGGCGTCGAAATTACAACGCTCTTCTATCGCCAATTGCTCAATAAACACCCTGAGCTCAAGAACATATTCAACACAGCCCATCAAGATACAGGCGAGCAGCCAGCCGCCCTCGCCCACGCCGTATGGGCATATGCCGTCAATATTGAGAACCCTGAAGCCATGAAGGCAGCCATTTCCCGCATTGGACATAAACATGCAAGCTTAGGAGTTACTGCGGACCAATATCCCATTGTCGGCCAAGGGTTACTCTCGGCAATCAAGCAAATCCTCGGGGACGGAGTTAATCAAAAGGTCTTGGATGCTTGGGATACTGCATACCGCCAGCTCGCTGAGTATTTCATTAATTTTGAGGAAGGATTATATCAAGAGGCCATGGCGACACCAGGCGGCTGGAAAGGATGGCGCAAATTCTTCATCTCTGACAAAGTGAGAGAGAGCGAGGAAATTATCTCATTCCATCTCACGCCAGCCGACAAGGGAGTATTGCCATCCTTCAAGCCTGGCCAGTTTGTCAGCATCCGATGCTTTGTGCCTGAGCTTGGGGCATACCAGCCCCGGCAATATAGTCTGTCTGACGTGCCAAATGGAAAGTATTTTCAAATTTCCGTTAAAAGAGAATTCGCATCGGACACTAAGCCGGCCGGTCGAGTATCCAATGTCCTTCACGAGTTGCTGCCAGAGGGGTCGGAGGTGGATATCAGCATGCCATTTGGTGATTTCGTCTTGGACATCAACTCTACAACGCCCGTGGTGTTTATTAGCGGAGGAGTTGGTCTGACACCTATGATGGCAATGATGAAGAAGATAACCGAGGAAGGTAAGCCGAGGAAAGTGGTATTCATTCATGCTGCACGCAACTCACGCGTCCATGCAATGAAAGACACCCTCATCGAGATTGTGAGAGACCACCCGGAAGTCACCCGCCTTGTTTACTATGAGCAGGTTGACGAAAACGATATACTGGGGCTTGATTACGATCACGATGGGCGCGTGGACCTTGCAGAGGTCAAGCATAAGGTGATTCTGCCAGAAGCGAATTACTACATCTGCGGGCCACCGCCTTTTATGAATTCTCAGAGCAAGGCACTTCGGGATCTGGGTGTTGATGAGAAACACATTCATATGGAGGTATTTGGGTCGCCATCTTCCTGATACTATATGGAAGTTTCCCCTTGTCTACAACATTTTAAATTTCAACTTAACCCAGCAATTCCAATAATTCGCTAGCCAGGCTATCGCTATAGCAGATTGCTGCATCGGTTACAAGTACCTAACCCCAATACTCTCTTTGTCATACCTTTGGCAGTAAAAAGTCAGAATTAGTATCCCTCATTGTCTTTCTGCTACATGAACTTAAGCCATCATAGTTCATGTGACCTTATCAGATAGCAGGAATGCTTACATTAAAATGAATAATTAGGAAGGCTTAACCTATATTAGTATGAGAAAAAAGCTTTTATTTACGCTTATTATTCTTGTCTAAGGAAGTAAATGGATACTCTTAAACTGTATAAAGATTTTACGATCTTTATTACCTTATACAGCGTAGGGCTATCTTCCTCTCCTACAACTTAATCGTTCTATTCCATAGTCTCCCTCGATCCCATCTAATTCTAATAAGCCAGTCTTTATCCTCTTACCCCTTCCACTCTTTCCTACATTTTTAGGAAATTTGCCTTATTGATCTTCCCTCCGCATTTAGCAGGTCCATCAATGCAACCCCTCCAACCTCCACCAGTTTTGCCAAAATATTCCCTTGCGGTTCTGTTTTTTTCTGTTGCCATTCTGTTAATATCCGGTAGGCTCATTGTCTAAACTATCTCCGGGAAGATAGTGTTGTTGGTTTGCCATCACTTGGCACGTCACAGCTCCAGTCAAGGGACGAGGTAGTTGATGAAGCCTCACTACGTCCTCTGTTGGTGAATGATACTTCAAATGATCTGTCAGACCCACTGATCCATGTGTTGCTGAAAACTGCTAGTCTTGTTAAAGGGTATTGCCACTCATTGTAACGGGTAGATCAATATCTGGGGTATATGCCTTTCCAGATCATGATAATCCTTGTTTGGATCAGGGCATTTAATTCCCAATCTACAAGCTTTTCAGTAGTCTGCGCAAGGGGTTTGATAAGATAGGCAAACTCTGTTTACGTAATGCTGAAGAAGTCAAGTTGCAAGATGTTGTAACTTGTAATGAACGAGTAGTCTGATCCCTGGACTCTGTGCGAACGCCAACATTTTGACAGTTTGATCTAATACTTCACATCAGCGGTGACTCAACACAGAGATAATGCATCACCAATTCTCAATAGAGGGTTTCATTGACTGTTGTAGAGACGCAAATGCAACCCTACCCCCGGGTCAGTGGCTTTTCAAAATTCAAGTCAACCCCCTGTACCATAGGGTAACATAACTCAATTTCACAATTGACTTTTAACCTTCCTGCCCCCCTTCAAGACATTAGCGATAAGACTATTGATTATATACAATCTTCTTTCATTTAAACGCGCGCCACTAATGAAGTGCCATGAGACCACCTGATTATTAGTTACTAGACTTATCAGGACGAGCCGGAGACTAATACCCCTAAAGATTTTTCGAAGGATCTGGATCTCGGCTTTTCAGCACCAACTTGGCTTCATAGCTGCTTCAGATAAGGATCAAGTTATCCTGTCCGATCGATGTTCTTAATCTGTAAAAGAATTAGCACGAGAGCGAGATAAGAGAAATAAGCTCTCTACCAAGCTTAACAGCAAGTTCATAACAGGCAATGCCTCCCCATAGATAACCAAGATCTACCTCTGTTAATGGCCTTCTCTTCTGGTATTATTATTCATTCAATCTTTACCTAGTCTCTCATTTCGTTTTGACTGTATCACGGGAAATCTGGTATTTATCTCGGTTACCCACATTCCTCTACGCGGTTAAAAAATCGTTAGTTGGTAACGTAAAGCCCGTTGATTGTCTAGTCAAGGTACTCTCTTCCAACCTCCAGGCAGTTGGAACGGCTAAAATTTTGGCGGGGGCCTTCAGGGAAAACGTTGGGGCGCTATCGATTAGATCCTATCAATAGCTGGGAGTGACGTGCACACCTCCGCTTGTATGAGGAGGACCGATCTACCTCTGCCAAAAAGAACCAGGTCCAGACCCCAGTTTCTCCAAGCCACTTATCTAAGTTTCTTAGACTCCATGACAAGCTACAGAGACTATGATCATAATGCGATAATATGTACTCCCTATGATAAACACTTGATCTTTCGTCACACACGTGGGTTCACTTTAAGACAACGTGATTAGTGGACAGCTTCAGTCTACAAGCACGACAGACGAGTTGAAGAGAAATCGAAGATGGGGAGGCTTGCAGGAACTTACTCTCCATAATTGTCCTGGATAAACTGATTAACCCTGGAGAACTAGAGAATAGGTGAATACAAGTGGAATGCCCAAGATAGGGAATAAATCTGTAACATACCCATCGTAGCGGCACCGGCAGTAAGTCCCGGCAAAATCTCCACGGAGACGGAGGGTTATCGTGACTAACCTAACCAGGTTCTCTACTGGACAAAATTGAGGCTATCTCTAGTTAACCGACTCTTGTTAAGCAAAGTAGATTATTAATTCACCACGCAAGGCATACTTCAGTCTACTTTCTATAAGCTCTAGTAACTGAGGTCCAATAGCGGTAGTTTGACAGAATGCCCAATTGTAAATGCTATCCTGACCTTGTCGCTCAACCAATCGTCACACCCATGAAGTCCAGGAGATAAAGCATCCTTGAAATGGTGGACAAGACTTTACGGCAAAAGTTCAGCGGCTCTCCCTGGGTGCTGAATGCCTTCGGGCAGCTACTTAACATCACAGAAGATGTGGCTTCGTGTACAAAAGCCACAATGGCCAAAGTTCGGTTCTCGAACGCTACAGTGACAGGTTGTTACCTAAGGATGTCGAATTCAGCATTACTCAAGGAGGATTTCCTATCATCATATAGAACGAGCTTTTCATTGCAGACTAAATAGTGACGCGTTTGATATATGTTTCTTGAAATTTCTAGGCTGTCTACAACTTTTCTCTGAGCTACCTTTATACATTCTTTTTATCCACAATATACCTCCTACTCACACTAAACCATAACCGCTTCCTTACAACTTCAGCATATACCGTACTAAACCTCGCGAAACGCATGTATATTACCATGCGCGATCCCGATAATGCACCTCATGGCACTATAGCCACTCTGTTTCTTAGTGAGTCTAGTGAAGCCTGAAAACGTCATGGGATCAAAGTGCATCGCTAACAAAGGCGGATATCATAAACATAACATGGTTTGATATTCCACCAAAGTCAGCAAAATCCAAAGGGTGAGTTCCCATCACTTCCTCCAGCCGACGGTCCAGATAACATGAGCAATGTCACGGGCGGTATTAACTGTATCTATAATACGGCCAAGAATGCCGTCCGCCGATGGTATTTCTTCCTCTTCATACGGCATGAGCATGCCAGAAGGAGTCATTCGCATGCCCCGCTCTTCACAACGACTGTCCCAAGAGAGCGGCAGGGTAAGGCCACTGTTAGTATCTTCAGCGGGTGATGACGGCCGGCTTGTGCAGGGGCTCGGCCATACATCGTCGAGGCTGTCTTGATCCCTTTCCTCGTCAACAAATATTTTGGTCTGCTGAGCAGGTCGATGATTATCTTGTGACCAAGAGGGCATGACTGGGCTTCGAGAGTACATGCTAGCCGTCCCTACTTGTTCTGGATAGTCTTCCCAACTCTTGATAGTAGTGGAAGGGAGCATGGCAATTGTTTTTCCTTCAGCTAGCTTTGGCTCTGGAGTGTCCAACAGCCAAGTCGTTGTCCTCCTGCACTTCACCATCACGCCATCGTCTGTATCACTATTATCGCCATATCGGCCAGTGACCAGCTCGTTATCATCATTGTGGATACCTTCAACTTCGACAGCAATGCATTGCTCGACTTGTTCGTTGAAATGAGTCCGCTTTCGCTCGCCATTAGGGGATATGGTTCCAGAAGACTCTGTGGCCAGAGTGACGCTGCTACTTGCACTATCAAGTTGACATCGAGGAAACGGCTGAGAGAGATCCTCGGTCGATGAAAAGCCTATATGAGGGTGCATATCTCCGGTCTCCTGCATTTTACCAGCAGTTCTGGCTTGCTTGGATATCAAAGTTGTTGATAATGATCGATGTAGTATTTCTTCGGATAGGCTCCGCTTCTTCAGGATTGGCTTCCTATCGAGGTTCACATGTGAATCGGTTTTAGGCAATGGTACCTCGGACAGCTCGGTCTGGGTGGAATTAGCGGGAGTCGGTACCGAGTGTAGAGGACCATAAAGCCAGGTTATATCATGGTCCTTAAGCCTTAGAGAGATGTAAGTATTCAAATCAGATATGATGACTAATCCCAGGAATACGAACCAATTGAGTGTCTCAGGAGAAATTGTTGTTAGGTTATATTTGGCCTTAGTCCACGTTCTCCAAATAGCATTTTCTAACCGTTTGCTGTCAGATAAATCTCCTCGTCGCATCACAATGTAACGCCACGAAGACCAAATATCCTCCTGCCGCCAATCATGGGATAGGTAGTCAACCTGGTGCGAGGGCCCGCTAGAGACAGCCATGTCATCTCTGGTACACTCGGTATGGTCAAGTGAACCGGGCCTTAAGATGCCGCTAGAGAGTTTCGAAGTTGCGTGATCCTCGGTAGAGATCGTGTAAGAGTTGCCACTTTGAATACTTGAGGATGTTTCTCGGTTATTATCGGTGTCAATTTCCTCATGGAGGTAGAAATTCTTTTGTCCGATAGGAGAAAACATGGCGTTGTATTCTGGTGACCTTGTAAGAGCAAGACCTTGGTCGTAGTCTCAGGCACCGGAGAGATTGGTTGAAGGGGTAAATATGAGAAGGAGATGGGCGTCTTTGACGTGGATGGCCGTGAGATACAGACTCAACGGATGGGAGTGTATAAATACTAATATAAAAGACGATGGAAAAGGCTGAAGACTGAAAAATGACGCTGACTTAAGCGGGCGCGTTGAGGGGGGCAATGTCTAAGCAGCTTTATTGTGGGAACAGGTAAATAAATAGGAAATAGGTAAAAGGTATAACTTATAAGAATGAAGTAATAAGAAGCGGAAAAGTCATAATAAAGATGTAGGAAGTACTACGCAATAGAAAATAGTATGTAGGGTGAGGGGTAATTAACGAGTCAAAGCGTTAATGTTAAACGGAAGCCAAAGAGGACAAATAGTATACGATTAAACGCGAAAAAAGAAGGGGCCGGTGAGGGGAGTAGAGGGCGTAAAATTAGAATGGTTTAAAGAGTGATAAGGGAGAGGGGGAGTATGAGTAAGACTGCGCCATATATGAAACTGTGCAGACGTGTATGTGGATCACCAATAGCAATCAAGAACGGTATCATTCCTAGTATTTCTCGCTTTTTTTCTTTCTTTAGATTTTCAAGCCAAAGAGATAGCCGGTAAGTTCATAATAAAGATATGCAGGCTTACAGAAACTGGCAATAGATAAACATCAGGGAAATTCAACGAACGAAAAACAGCCCATTAATCATGTATTCTTAATCAGAACAATGATTTTCGTGGATATTGAACCCACTATACCGCCAGTCGTTATCCAAGGAGTACAGCATGTGGGAAACACTGAGCAAGCCATGATGCCATACAGTTTGGCCTTTCTCCACTCGTGATCCCTGTTCCCTTTGATCTCACATTTCCTTCCCCAAATACCAGTCCTGTCCGCAATTCAAGCTTTCAAACAGTGGATCTATCCTTCTTTAACCCGGAGGCATTGGCCCGGGGGTTAACGTTTTCTGGGATAGTTAGAATGCAACCCCCGCACGATGATACCAGAACAGTGGAAGCCAAAGCGATAAGAGCGCGGATTTCTCCGTTTCTTTACAGGAATAACAAGGCCCAAGGAATAAAAAGGATTTTTCCTTTCTTTATTTCTTTTTTTTATATACTCTTTTTTATTTATTTTTCCTTCCTTTTGCTCTTATAGACCTTATTTATAGATAGTAGGAAGAAAAAGTCGTATTAAATTGCATTACTCATTAAAGCTTTGAAGTAAAGGCTAAAGTTTAAGCCGCATTATTAAAACTAAATGAAACCCCAATGATAAAATATCCGGGGAACTCTTCCTTCACCACCACCTTGCCCTGTAAGATTTTTATTATGCCGCTAGGGGCAAATCACTACGTCACGTTAAGTACGTGGCTCTGTGCCTTTGCGTCTTGGGTGGCTTGCATCCTACCACTAATTACCGTCTCCGTGTGCGTAAAACCTCGGTTATCTAAAAACGCTCTGTTGTGCCTATTAGAATATAATTACAAATGGGCTAAAGAGAATTAAGAGATTTCAGTAAAAAACAAACTTGCAAGCAATTGGACTTTTTATGGCCATGGCAGATCGACTTGGCAAGACACTGTAGGTCGAGTCCCGGCGCTACGCTGATGTTACAGAGACAAGTAAATCTGTCAGTGGCACAGGAAAGACAAGCCGGAACCGGGTTTAACTGTGTCACAACGCCAAAGCGGGTCGTGTTTCAGCAGTATGACGAACACGGTCGTGCGCAGGCCTTATCCGAGGTTATCACCTCTCCGCGGGAATACCCTGACTGTGTTTGAGAAGCTAACTGAAACGGGAGAGGCGCTTGATGCTCGGCTTGACGGCGCTTGAGAGTTTAACTTCAAAATTACAATATGCTTATTCACATGCCTGCCTTGAATTGTCGTGTCCAGCTTCTCATATACAACGCGGCTCTTCCTACAAAAGTCTTGAAACTGCAACTCCGAGACTTGGTATAGCCCTTAGTCTGCTTTCAATATGCCGTTTGGAAACTGCACATGAGAAGCTGGTGAGCCATATCAGTCGAAACGAATTCCAAGTGCCCGTCTGTGGCTCTGTATGTACCTCGACGAAGCCCAGGGTGCCCGGTGCATCACAAACATGCATTTGCAAAATGTGACGCTATTATGAGGGTCTTTGGCTGTTGCAAATCTAGCCTTTGTTGTCGGTAGATATCTTCCGGACACGGGGCAATGGCGGTTCTTGAACGGGGAGGTAGCCCATAATAGCTAGGATTAGCTTCAATTAAACACGGTTAATAGACCAGGTTGACAAAATGGTCCTCGATATAACAACCACTCATAATCTAGTGTCTAAGATTCAAGGGTTATCCAGACGGCATTACCAGAGCTCCCCATGAGGTCGGCAGGTTACCCGGCTCCTTGGCTACGGTTCTCGTTATCTTGCAAAGCAAACAGCAATTAGAGTGCGTCCTGCTATACCAATATATGAAAAATTTATGTTTAAATAGGTTTAACTGGTGATATTCTAGCTTGGAATCGGTACTCGTCCTTGAGCTAGCTTTTGGTAATAAAAGCAATAGCGTCTAGAGGTTTCATAGAAGTAGCAGGCCGTTTCTGGCCACCCAAAGACTACTTTAAAAGCTGATTAACTCAAGCAGTATTTGGTATCTCGAATTACCGAATAGCCTACGATTTCACCGTTAACTGCTACATGACCTGCGCTAAAGTGTCAGAGCGTTAGAACCGAGGAAGGGTGGCGTCGGCATGCCGGTCGGGTTCATAGGCCGATCACCGCGCAGGGTAAAGGCCCGGAACGCGGATGATGATGCCGTTTGTTGAAGCGACGCACTACAGAGTCGGGACGATGGCGGGGAAACCCTTATTCCTGGACTTGTGTACCCTCAGAGGGTTAAGATCAGGATTTTCGGTCTCCCCAGCTAGCTGCGTGTAAACTTGGCATAATGGCTTGGAAAAATCAGTCCATACAGGCCTCAAAGGATAAAACATTAGTATATATGCATCGGTAATTGCATGGTCTCGTTGAATCAGCTTTCTGGATACCTATAAGTAAATCCTCTTTTCTTTATCATTATCCAATTGGGAATTGCCTACCATGGCAAAAGATACCTAAAAAGCGGCAATTTCCACATGGCCCGCCCCCCGGAATGCGCTGACATACTGTCTAGACTCGGTCTTCTGGCTGGTTTCATCGTGGATGTACGGATAGGTAACCAACCTGGCATATGCCCCTGTATCCGTAAAAACCCGGGACTTTCGTCATAATGCTTTTTTCCAACAGTCCAGCAACGCCACACATCATCTAATCCTAGTTCAGGGCCACTTAAGCCCCTGTTAACTGAACCCTCGCTTAAATCCGACCAAATTATAAACTCAGCCTTGACACCTCTTCATCTTGATTTTGGCTCATAATCTTGTCTTTTCAACAT
Source organism: Fusarium burgessii (assembly GCA_002980515.1). Taxonomy (NCBI): domain Eukaryota; kingdom Fungi; phylum Ascomycota; class Sordariomycetes; order Hypocreales; family Nectriaceae; genus Fusarium; species Fusarium burgessii. Next base: position 19,126 of record PVQA01001656.1, on the reverse strand, counting down.
GGGTGCTTGTTTGACCATTTCTCAACTTGATGAGGCCTGGCTACTGATTTTGCTGTTATCTGAAGATTGGAGCAGAAAACCTCATATAATAATGATAGCGACTATCGTTGCACTCTCCATCTTGTGCCAATACGCTACGGCGTGGCTAGCACTAGTACCTGATGGAGGTGACTCCTGAGACATGTTGACGAAGGCTGGTACCGCTGCGGGTTCCCAAGCCGTCCTACTTCTAGCCCTACGGCCCGCTCTCAATAATGCCAATGCCCCTTTAATTACCCTCAGAAGCATGCAGAGAGCAACCCTACTCCCATCTGGTCCTCGATACTTGACTAAATTGGTTTTAGTCTTGCCTGTAATGGACAAAAATGATCATCTGCCGCACATCTCGCTTGGGCCGCGGGCTCTAGGTATCGTCACGCCCTTTCTCATTGTTGGCATTCTTGTTCTCAGTGACGACCTACATTCGAATAACCCCGGTATACAAATTGGATGCCTCAGACTACACCATCTCAGTCGCTGTTATAAGTACAAGACAATCTAGATAAAGAGACAAGACTATCTTAAGCGTAGATTATCGTGAGACCCCTTTCTGTATATCTGTCAAAGAACAGCTTTGGTGCTATCAGTGTCACAAGTTCCATGCCAAAATGCTGCGGGTTGCCGGCTTACCATCAAACTGTCGGCGAGATCACGTTGAAGAGTCTCAAGCAAGGTGGATATTGAAGTGGCTTGCGGCATGCGGACGACACAACTTAGAACTTTATAGAGACACTTAACTGTCTTTAGGGCCCATAATGCACATAAGAAACCCACTCGGCTTTTATATACTTTAATGGTTGCTTCCTCTGTAGGTTTAAACGCCCATTTCGATTAATAAGCATTTTAAAACTCTGGTTATCCACAATCCAAGTCAACTTATCCAGACTTTTCGTTTCATGTTCCTCTGAGGTTTCTGTCGGCGGTTCACGTGTCTCAGTTGCTCCAGATAGGCCATTCAACCATACATCGCGAGCTTGTTTGACCGTAAAGTGTAGTGAGGCACAAACTGTGAGGTATGTTAGAGGATTAGATGTCAAGTTCTTATACACCGACTCAGCACGAGTGAACATGCAGCGTCGAAGACCCGCAACTGAGCACCAATGAAGTGGCGGAAACCACTCAGCTGGAATGCTCCGATGGTATATATGTTCCCGTCTTCAAGGCCTACTGCATGGTTTGCAACCGTCAAGCAAGCAGATAGGCAGCTGAGAAAGACATCATGGTGGACGAGCTCACTGTGGCCTTGCAGACCACCTTGCATGTCGTTGACGGTGAGAAGGCTATCCTCGAGCATCAATCCACTACATGAAGGGTCAAGCGGGTCTGACTCTCCATGGCCAGCGAAGTGAAAGAAGGTACACGACTCCAAATGATTCAGAAGCGTTGAGCGGTCCGGACAGTCCAGTCGGTTGGTTTCCAGACCCAGCTTCGGTGTTAGCGTCTCCTGCTTGCCGATCTTTTCCACGGCTAACAGCAGATCAGGTAGGTCTGGACGGAAAAGAGTCTGCCTCATGCTCACCAGCAGAGCCTGTTTAGTCTGACTGACTTCCAGTGGCTTCACATCTTTGATCCTGCCAGAAACGAAGCTCCTGAGGGAGGGAGCATACGAGGACATGATTCTGTCTATGACCGTATTTCCGGAGCCGTTGGTATGGAGGCCGGCTGCATGAATTGGAAATGGATGCAAGATCCAGTCATTATCCAGAAGATGCGTGGAGGATGTCCATCAGACGGCGGTTCACAGAATCCCAGTTCATTCAGAACAGGCTGGGCAATAGTGTCCAAGAGCAATTCTAGCAATGTCGGCTCAGTATAGGGACGCGAGCTTGTGAGATCATCCAGGCGAGTTCGGACGTCAAACGAGTGTAGCTTCTTCAGCGGAACGAGCCTAGTTCCGACTGATTGACCTAGAATTAGAGCATCGCACCGTAAATTGTCTTCATTGACGACTACAATCGTGTAGTCGTTCAAGACCCGTAATACCTCACTCTCTGAAGATGGTTTGAGGAATCCATTCGTTTTCGGATTCTCCTGGATGCGTCTCACAATGGTTAGTAACTATTCCTCAGCTTCTCTTAGAGCTTGGAGTGCAATATATGAGAAGAACGTGCTAAACTCTCATCCATGTCTAAGAAATCCAGCACTGATCTTCCACCCGCCGATACAGATTGGAGCCGCTCTCTAGCTTGCATGAAGGCCGCAGCTGTCTCAACATCGAGCATCTCCATGTCTGCTGGTTGCGGACCCATGAGGAGACCGGCTATAATACCACGACCTCGCTCCAGTAGCATCAGTGCTTCCGCAGCACTGGCATTAGCTTCCAGTGTTGTAGCAGCTGCACTTGTAGCTAAACCATACACACCTTTGAGTAGGATCTGCCGGTCCAACTGTGGCAGGGATTGTGTCGTCATAAGTGGAAGCGAATCGATGGCATCTTGAAGAATTTCGGTTGCCTCTTGCGGTCTCCTCAGGTAGCACAAGATGTCAGCTGCTCCCATAGCACCCTGAATTCGCTGGCTATGTTGGCCATCGCTATGGCGATTTCTGAAGCACTGAGTAAAATACGAGACTGCATCTTCCAAGTCCTTGAGAAAAGGATCGCCAATGGCATTACAAGGGACATACTCAGGCTATTGAGGATCCCAGTGAAAGAAGGATCATTCGAGTCCATCTCACAAAGACTTTGACGAAAAGTCTCGATAGAGCGATCGCCGTCTGCTATCGCGCGATTCTCAAAGAATCTACCCATGAGAGCAGACCCAAACCTGACAAGTGTTTGAACTCGATCAATACTACCTTGAGGTAGCAACTCCAGGACGTGTTGAAAGAGCGCAAAGGCTTCATCTTGATCTCTTCGGTTGATACTGCTACCAATCAAGGAACGATGATGTAGATGGGTAGCCTTAACTGACATCAATCGAAATTTCTCAGACCTGGAGTCGGGTGTTTTGTCAATAGCCATGATAATAGTTCGAATGGCCTCATTTAGGTCGCTTACCGGCCTCGTGAGGCAATAACGAGGTAGGGCGCGCGATTCGCATCAGCTTATGGCCATCATCAACTCTAAATAATACTTCTCAAAACATACTTCAGGCAGCATACTAACTGCCTATACAATTGCCTAAGATAAGCTTTTCAGCTTATTATCTATTCAAATTAAATGCAGAAAATAGAACTCTAAATACATTCCTAAAGGCATAAGAAGCTGCCTTCAGTCCCCCTATCATAGAGCTAACTCAATACTAAAAAATCATCTAAAATTGACCGCATTTCCGTACAAGATGGCGGCACACGTACCCACGAGAACACTCATCGGCACCTATCAGGGACCTGACGCCATGGCCTACCAAACCAATCATATCATCAACCCGGCTGCAATGGTGAGGCAATAACGGACAGCATAGCATTAGCTAAGTTGTCTCATGCGAACGGCCCAGTGGATGGAGCCTGTTGGAGTCAACTGCACTGCCGATTTGGCAGCCTCAATGGCGTGATGAAGATCGGCAAGAGTGTCTGTAATAACAGATCGATTAGATAGACAAGCCGAGAACATCATCAGGCCATCCGGCATAGCTGATGCTTTTTCCTGAGTGACCTCTAATACCTTATTCGCCAACTCGATGGCTCGGTCAATGTCCTCGAGTCTTGCAGATATCTCAAACCTCATTCGCAGACAATGTGCATTGACGGTAAAGACGTATGGCATAGCCGAATGCGAAAGAAAATCTGCAGAGACGGCCTCAGTGGTGATGCGGACAGCATCTTGAACATCGTCAACGCTTCCCTGAGTCCCAAACCGAAGAAGCAAAAGATTCCTATGTATTGCTAGCCAGAGTGGCCAATCGTGGTTGCTGAACGGTTTCTTGTCCAACACGTCACTGCTTAGTGTGATAGCCTCCTCCAGGATTTCCATTGAGGTTGGATGGTTGGGATGATGTAAAGAATTTTCGAATACGTTACCGAGATGGTCTGCTAGTTCCCATTTGGATGTCAAATCGCCGCGGGTTATCTGGTGACACGATATCTATAGCCTTTCTGCTCTCCATGACACTCTTTTCCAAATCCATGATATCTCCTTTCGCATGGAAACGAGAAGCATAGGCTGTCGCCAATAGGTTTGAAAGACTTGCTGTAAAGGGATCCTCCGGCTTAATGATTGAGTACGCCCTTTCAGTCAGCTCAATACGCCGGTCTATATCAGTCATGTCACCCAAGCGGCGAAAGCGTAATTGAAGGAGCGTACCCAGGTTGGCCAGAGGTCCTGGCGCGTCGGGGGCAGTGACAGGGCTTTCTCCGATATCTCGAGAGCACGATCCAAGTCTCGAGGCTGGTAGGTGAACCAGTACCTTTCCTTAAGCCAACGTCCCAGCGCAGTTTCAATCCAATCTGTTTGGAAGCTTGGACGAGAAGCCGAGAGGCTATCTGCTTCCTCACAAACCTGAATAATTTTGTCTAGCTCTACGACTGTGCCTGACTTTTCAAACTTGTGCTCGAGACAACTGCAAAGATTCTGTAATCGCTCAAGGCGCTCTGGATCATCCTTGGAGGTGATCTCGAGGGATGCCTCGCAATCGAATATCGCCTTTTGCAGAGCGTTCAAGTCACCGGCAAGGTCGAATTTGGCTTCAAACCCGATAGCACACATAGACATGTAGTGGGAAAAGTTCAGGATCTCCTTGGTCGGCTTGGTCCAAGACAGCATTGCAGCTTTGTATGTACAGGTCCAAGATATTCCCCCCGCCTACGGCAATGTACTTCTCCCACAACAACAAGGCAATGCCGTGGTGCACTGAGTAATGAGGTATAGAACTTTGTGGCGAATGCGAAAGCGCTATCCTTGAATATGAAAGAGCATTATCGAGATCATCCATCAACATCGTGGATGATCATGATGAGATGACATGGCCGAGAAATGAAGCCATGGATCTCCTAGTCCGTCGTATTGCCGGAAGCAACATAAGCTCTTCGGCAAATATGCATGTTGGGTTGTTGGCTGACAGTGCGTCTTGGAGGGGGCAGAGTCATCTAACTGAACATAAAGCCATCAAGTCAATTTTACTTTCTCTTCTGGGTGGGGCTTTTGCAGGCAGTGTAGATCCAGAAAATCGTTCTATAATCGAAGTAGTTCTTGGTTACGGTCTTCTTGGCCATAATCTTGATGGTTTGGTATGCTCTCTGAAGTGTGTTTTGAGAAGTTTATTTAAATTTGAATCTGGCTGAGAGCTGACGTCGACTACGGGTCTGATGTCGCTCTTGATGAGCTTTCGTAGCCTGTCGACGTTATTCAACCATGCCGTAGTAGCTGTTCTATTTGCCTCTATTTATTTATAGCCCTTATCAGAAGTCCAACTTTAAAATCAAAACCTGTTTCTTGCAACACCTCTACTAGCTATGAATATCTGTCTTGGTGAACTTTAAAATAAGAAGTCCTCTTCATTCCGGCTAGAGTATCGCAAGAAATAGCTTCCAGCAATAAATAACTCTAAATATGTTTATCCCATGCCAGCGTCTCCTCGCATCGACATAACATAGAATACAAGTAGCCAAAAGGTTAAATGCAAATCATGCTTCCAGTTCATAACATTTTACCAAGACTCTTCTACTTATTGGTAGAGTTGAAGTTCTTCTGCCATTGGTCGCAGTATGCTTTCCTATCTGCAGGCGTAGTCGGTAGACCTAGCGGGATCTTTTCGTGATTCTGCTCATGCTGGACGTATGTGTTGATGCTTGATCTTTCTGGAACATTCTTGACGCTGTCAACTGTAAGAGGCGTGGTAGATGCCTCATTTAATGTAACTTCCTTCAACTTCAAACTATTATCATACCCGTCAGATTGATGTGCCTGTGTAGGGGAACTTGAATCCTTACGGAATGAGAGTCATTGTTAGGATATTCGCAATACGTGATTAATTCCAAGTGTGTAATAAAATATGCTATTAAACTTTTCTGCTTTTTGGTGTAGGGCGACCCGTCTCCTTAAATCATCATTCAGTGTCTATACATTATTAATTCGACCTCGGATCGGAGCTCCAATTATGCTGTCTTCTAGATTCAAGGTGTGAAACTTGGAATGCCATTAGGCTAAGGAATATAAGCCTAGGATTTCCCTTCGAAAGGAACAGCATCCTGAATTTCCTCATGCAGGACGAAGCTACCTACAGGACACGAAATCGTCCACGCAACATGACACTCCCGTGATGGGAAAGGTGAAGGTTACACGCGTGGTGTTGATTAATCCCGAAAAGGATTACGACCAGGTGCGTCCACGCCAAGATCCCAGATATACGCACAGGGCCAAGCCAAGAATAGCATTCAGCTGACGTAGAAGCATTGACGCATGTCCCAAGTTCAGCCAGTGAGAAGTGGTATTATTCGATATCCCTGGCTGCTTTACCCACAGCGCCCCGCCAAGGTGAACACATTTGTGATATCCTTCTCTAGCTGCATACATATCCATGAAATAGCACTGTGTGAGTCTTCTTTTGGATCAGATCAAAGATTCAGCCGCATCAAACGGGTGTCCCCACTCTCGCGCTTTTCCCAAGGATTCCCCTTTGCTGCTCGCTCTGCAACCCAGAGGCCAACGCTGGACGACTGGCATTTTTTGTGCCTTCATAACATATCAGCAGAATTTCATTGACCTGGTGCTAGATGTGAGATTAGGTTTCGCCACAGGTTTCTTTTTCAGACACCCTTAACGGCTTTTTCAAGTAGTTCACTTATAGATAAGCTTCATCATACAGTGGACAAATGGTATAAGCCATTCAGTATTTGAGTATAGCAAACGATGTGTTAAACATTCAGACTAAAGTACCAAGCTGTTGCCAATTAAAATTTGAATCATTTCTTGTTGCCTTGTGTAGAGTTCAACTGCCCGATAAATATTGCACGATCTCTGGTGTTGCTTGAGATTGTCTACTCGGGTGTAATTCTTACCACAGCCTGCAACACAGTAAAAAGCCTCCCTATCTCCGTGGATGACCATGTGTTTGTTCAGGTTTGCTCTTCGATTATTAATGGCTCCCTTGGGGCGATATTCGCAACCTAAATGTGGGCAACTGAGATCCTCGGGTTCACTAGATGAAGAGCCTGGTGATGTATTTGTTGAATGTGCTGGAGAAAAGCCATGCGCGTCGCTGAACACTGCTTGCCTATCGAAGCCAGATGACCTTGCGGATTGATAAAGGCTATTTTGGGAAGATTGCGAGTCCAAGCTCGAGTGAGCGGGAGTGTGCGGGGATTGAACAGCAAAACCTTGCCAGGGCTTAGAAGCAATCGTTTGGGTCATTCCGATGTCGAACTGAAGGTTTGTGGCCATTTTTAGTGTTTCTCCCTTGTCATCAGCTTCCCAAGCTATCCCACTTTGCTGAGCATCAACGTGCTGCGAGCCAACATGGACAGTGGCTTCTGCAGCTAGGGTTTGGGACTGTATCCTAGAAGCGAAATTCGGATAACATCCATACGAATTGCCCATGCCTGGGGTCTGATATGCCGCACAAATAGCATCCTGTGGAGGTACAAAGAACTCCTCAGTGCTGGTAGATTGCGAAGCATGATTGACAATTGGCCAATTGTTCTGGATAGCGGGTTGGGATGATTCACATGTCTGGGGATCCATGGTTTGAGTGACCGCAGAAAGTTCATGGGGTCTAGAAGAATCATGAAGCTCGACAAGAGGATCATCATACATTTCTACTGGGATGACTGGGGACGTAGGCTGGGCTGGGGCGTCTGGAAGACAGAAACTGGAGGCATTGGACTCTCTCCGATGTGAGTCCACGCCAGAGATGCCATTGTAGTTGCTGAATGTTGAGGCTGCGCTAGATGTCGGGCTGACAGGCGACATATTTGAAGCGGATGGTGAGCGACAGCGCGCGATGAGGCCGGCTGTCTTGCGTTTCAACTTGGACATGGTAGAGTCTTTAGTGTTGGAGGAAGGTCCATCGAAACCGTTGGTGGGATACGCTTGGCCTCGTTCTGGGAAGTTGTAGTAATTGCTGCAGCAGTTGCAATAAGCACCATGGGCGGAGACATGGTCGCAGTATAGAGCATGTAGCATCATCTTCTTGGGATCAGAGAAGCCCTCCTTGCATGTCTGGAACGGACACATCCAACGATCTCGCCGGCCATCCAGAGGCGTGTCGAAAACAAGGATGTTCATGGCCATCACCGCGAGCACCCGTGCTCTTGCAAAGCTATCAATCCTGCAAGACAGGGCGTCGATTCTGTGATTGTCAGCCATGGAACAACGCGAATGGCAGCTGCGAGTCAAACTTACCGGCAAGGGATTTGGGCATGGTGATGATTGACGAGTGCCTCGGGACACCCGGTCTTGAGCCATGTGCCGGAGCTCGTCTCACCGAATTGGGCGTTGTAGAAGGTAGTAGGAGAAGCAGCCATGTTGCTTAGAGATGTTGAATAGACAGAATAGCTGCCAGCAGAATACGGTGAATAGAGAGACGAGAGGGCCATCAATCATTTTGTTGTAGTAGCCCGGGCAGCACGAGTATCGGTGTCAAAAAAGGCCACCATTGCCTTCCTACCTCTTCACTCGACACGCGCCACATCGTCTGAGCGCAACTACACCGTCTTCCCTTAATTGATTCAACTGCAGGACTTTGTCACTAAAAGTCCGCTATTCGATTCCTTGATGCTTTCAGGGTTCTATTAGCTTATGGAAGATATCCTGCAGATGCAGGATTGGGACTTGCCAATGGTATGGTTGGCAGTGATCGAGGAGAAGATTACATTATCTCTGATTTGCTGATGAAGGCCCCGTCGGTATCCGAAAGCTCCGAGTTTGAGTCGGAACAATGCAGTCGCCTTGCGCCCTTTGGTGATGACTGAATCATTATTGGTTCGAGGTGCATAACGTGGCTGGTTGGGCTCAGGCTCAAAGCATGCCTGAGGGCGTGATGACCCGAGAAGCAGTAAAAAGTTGAGGCTCAAATCCAGTAGTCTGATTATTTGGGGGGGCGCGGGGTGTCTCTATGTTGCTTGCGTCATGCTGGCTTCGGTGCAGAGAAACATGGACTCAAAGAGCGAAGGGAAATGGAACTTTTGGAACGGTGCGGGCGGTGATCGTGAGGGGAAACGCTCGGTGGACAAGATGAGTTCTGCCTTGATGCGACTAGTTTCCTTGGGACTGGGTGAGGACTAGATGAGCTGGGACAAGCAAAAGTGCCCACCATCCAAAAAGAACAAACATCACTAGAATTAGCTTCGAGGGCAGGTTAAGTTATATAGAGATAAATCTAAAATACTGCCCCAGAAAGTGACGTTGCAAACAGTCGAGTGGCTTTTGCACAGCCTGATATCTGCATCAGAATCAGGCTCTGAGGGTCTAAGCCCCGCCTTTTATTGTAATTTCCAGGGCTGTGCAATGTCTCAACTGCTTCAAGGACCAACCATGATTCATTTTGTGCCGTTGAAGCCCAATTGCTTCATGTATCTGCGATTTGGGGGCTGCAGAATACCCAACTCAAGAGGGCTGTGCCTTTCATTCAACCATGCTGAGGAACCGAGACTGCTTTTGAACTCTGGTCTTAGCGTATTGAATGTTCTCAAAGGTTACAAATATTGGTTTTAAAAATTATTAAACCAGGAATATGGTAATATTAAACCGCAACTATATGGCTGTGCGCTAATCTCCAGTAGAGGTGTTTTGCCTCATGATAACCTCCAGGAAGTTGTTGAGTTCACTAACTCTTGGCGGTTTGCTATTGTCCAACCCCACTTGTGGAAAAAGTCGGGCTTTTCCCGGAGAACAACCCCATTCTTGCGTTTAACAGAGTGTAATCTACCTCCCAGTTGCTAAGGTCAGTGGATAGAATGTCAAAATTATATTTACATCAATTAAACTGCAAACAAAGTTTCTTTACGAACTCTATGTGGCTGAAGCTGAATTCTTATCTAATTAGATTCTCGCTTATTATCTAATAAAGGAGATAGTTATTCTTGGAAAAGTATTTGATATTAATCTAAACTATTATTAGAGCTAGGAAGCCAGAATACTATAGTTCCTTTGGATAATCGATAAGTGTTTTGAAAAGGAGTGCTAGGGTATTAAGCTCCTAACTGTAGGGCCAGGTGTGAAACTGAGAATTATTAAGCTGTCGGCCAGAACTTTATTATAAAGAAGGCCTCAAAAGGCGGTATAATTAAGACTAGGTTCGAGCAGAAATTATGCAACGTACTAAGATCTTTGCAGAGATACTAGAAGGTGTATACACTTTTCTCGTATTTGGCTGGTACCAACCCAATACTATCGTGAGGGGATAAAGCCATAAACTTTATCCCCTCACGATAGTGGGCATATGTATGCTTCCAGCCACAGGCCTCAACTGCAAATAACACATCTAGCTCACGATTCACCATGGCTGCCTTAATATTCTTGCGTATCGGCAAAGGTTTCGTATGCTGTTGGCAAAGGAACATCCAATTGCCGTGCCCGATGAGGACCATATACATCTGCAATCTAATAGTGGCGCGTGTTAACTCTGGAACATTTTATAAAAGTAGGTAGCTTACCTTATCCGCCTTTGCATCGGGTGTTGGCATAAAGACAGCCTTTCCATCCTTGCCAAAGTAAGCCAGGTCCTATGTACTTTGTTAGACTGCAAGCATTCTTGTCCATTAAGGGTTTCTCTGACTTTGTCAAATGCAACTTGGTTCTTGTTGGCAAACGTGATCCAATTCTCACTAAAAGGTGCACGGGTCACTTCCAGGCATCGAAAGTGCCAGATTTTCCACTCGCCATCCTGCTTCAGAAAGTCCAGGGCATAGTGGCACCAGACCCAATGAGTCCAGACTCGCTTTCCATCGACATTCTTATCTTCAGGCTCGTATAGAAACTCGGGCATAGCACCAACGTTTTTCGGATCAGAAAGACCACTCTCGACTCCGGCCATAAGCCAGAAGCCTTTGGCTGTCTCGCCGTCTCCAGCAACCTCGATCAAAGGGGTGGTAGTCTCGTGCAAGATTAACTTTCCTGGAGGTGAAGGGCGACCGCTATGGTAAGCCATGACGCTATCGTAATCCGTGTACACGCCGACATTGGTGTACTGCGCATGGATTCCAGGCGTACCCCGCTTAACCCACAAGGTTTTGATCTGTTCATCCTGGAAAACGTTATGAAGGTGCATGTACTTGCTAAACACGTTCTCTACCGCACCTCGATCGTAAGCCTGTATAAACTCAGTATAGACACAAAGACGACAATGTCGCACTACCTACGCGTTGTGCCAGCTTCTCGGCAGCTATAACTCTTGCCTCTAGAGAGGAAACAGACTCTGTTGAGCCCATGTTGTAAAAAGATCGAAGTTGCAATATGATTGACCAAAGCAGTTCGTTCCAGGAGCGGGGGAATATAATATTCTACTTGTTGAACAGGGAATGGCCAAATAGATTTATAGCTATGTTCTTAGGACATCCAATGATCTGCCCCTTGCGTTGAGCTGCCGGGACTTTGAATCCTTCCCGAACCGACAAGTTGAACAAGGGGGGGTCTATACACTAACACTCTAGCTGAGTCTCCAGGGGAAAGGTGGCATGTAGAAATATGAGAGTATGTTGCAAATTTGGAAGAATCGCCTGATGCTATTGTAACTTTGGCTCTCTACTACTAACTGTGCGTATCTATTTGAAGAGTCTCTCGTAATACGTTCGACTATCATGACAACACAGTGTAATATAAATATTAATTGGTGTCTTCTCCGTTTCTCAGCACGACGAACTAACAAGTTAGTTATTCTGTTTATTACCCCACGTTCAATTAACCTCCGTGGTTCGGGTAGCGGCTCCACTTTCCCGGCCCGTTATTCGGTTCGGCCTCTGTTTTCAGCGACCCAATAAACTCTTCGTTTTAGCAAGTATTGGCAGATAGATTTACCCTTGCATACTGCTTGGTTTATGTGGTCGAGAAGATCCTTTCCCCGCATTTTGAATATCGGCTGGTCCACATAGCGCTATTACTTGCAGCTCCAGCTCTGGCCTTATATATTGGGCTGATTTCCAAGTGTAATGTGAAATGTCTCGCACTTTTGTGTAACCGTCTACAAGTCTTTTCTCAGCCTTGGTAGATCAGATTAAAATATGGACGTTGAGAAGACTGTCACAAACCAGCATCTTGAAGAACCTCACGACAAGGTCAACAACACATCTGGTTATGTAGAAGGCAATGCGCTTCTCGTTGATGCCCATGGAAAAGTTAGACATGTTCCAATTCCCTCCAGCAACCCTAATGATCCCCTTAATTGGGAGCCATGGAAGAAATGGGTAGTGATCATGACCTGTTGCTGGTTCTGTAAGGTCCCATACTCATCTCCGAAACAAAAGACTAACACATTTGAAAGCTGTTATGGGTCTGGCGCTCGCTGGTGGCTTAGGAGCAATTTTATCCATTTTCTTTCAACTTTATGGTCCACAAGGCTATGGTCCTGCTGATGTTGCATTCCTTTTAACTTTGCCTTCCCTTTGCATAGGCTTAGGTATGAGAGACCTTATTAGTAATAATCACAAAGACCTAATAGGCTAATACAAAGATAGGAAACTTTATTATCCTCCCCGTTGCATTAGCATATGGCCGAAGACCAGTTTTTTTGTTCTCAACAATTGTCTTGTTTGCCGCCACAATAGCTTCAGCAGCGCAAAACAGCTATAATGGCCATCTTGCAAGTCGCGTTGTCCAAGGTCTCGCAACTGGTGCATCAGAGTCTCTGTTGCCATTGATGCTTACGGAAGTTACCTTCCTCCACGAGAGAGGACGAGTCTTTGGCTTGTACTGGACAGTGCAGAATGTCCTCAGCAGTCTGATGAACCTCACTAGTAGCTATGAGGCTGCAGCTCTTGGTTGGAGATGGTACTACTGGGTATTCTCCATTCTAGTTGGGGTTGGACTGATCCTAGCTTGCATTTTCGGGTTTGAAACTCGTTTTCAGAGACCAGTTGTTAGTCTCGATGGACGTGCTGTTCTTACAGATGACTTTGGAGTCACGCATATTGTCCCTGATGACCAAGCACAAGAGTTCCTGGAGCGACATGGTATAGAAGCCCAGCCAGAAGATGATGCCAATGTGCCCAAGAAGACGTATGCGGAGCTATTGAAGCCGTGGGGAAGCTCTCACAAAACCCCGGGAAAAGTTATTCTTCTCTCGTTGCTACGCATGGCGCAAAGCATGACTTCTCCTGCTATTCTCTTTACTGTCTTGGCCAGTTCCATCACCCTTGCTTGTGTCGTTGATGTTTCCCTTACATACGATGCGGTTCTTCAACGATATGGCTGGAACCCAAAAGATATTGGATTGATCAATATCGGGGGTATTATTGGAGGATTGTTGGGGGCTGCATACTGCACCTTGCTTGGAGAGCCTTTTGTCATGTGGATGGCAAAGCGGAACCATGGCATCCATAAGCCAGAACACCGGCTGATTATCTTGATCCCTGTGGCTTTGCTTGGGTTCGCAATGCTGCTGCTCTATGGCTTCATGGCAACAGCTGCATTCCGAGGTAGTGGCTCGTACTGGGGAACCTTGGTCAGCTGGACACTCTTCCAAGTGACCTTTACTAGCATTCTCATTGTCACGACGACGTTTGCGGCAGAAGCTAGCCCAAAACATCCAGGCCCAGCACTGGTAATGGTTATTGGCACCAAAAACATTGTTTCCTTTGGTGTAGCATATGGACTGACGGACATGGTGCAGCATGGAGGTTACACGTGGACTTTTGGTGTTCTTGCTGGAATATTTGGAGCGATATTTGTACTGGGAATCCCAATTTATATGCTGAACCCGAAATGGAGGGAATATATCACCAAGGCTGAGAGGGAAAGAGGTATTACAACAACGGATTAAGAAATAACTAGCAGCTCTACTTTCCTAGCTTATTATTTAGTATAGCATTACACTTAAGGTAATTAAATACCAGAGGGACTATATTATATTCCGTCTAGGCATCAGCACACTTGGCAGGAGGGTCCTGTCCTTTAGGCTTTGCCGTAATATCAACAGTCCAGGTGCCAGCAGGTCCAGTGACAGATACAGAGACACTGCTAGCCCCCGGATTCGCCGCAAGAGCCTCCTTGACTGCTCCGGTGACAACATCCAATTCACTCCCAGAGTTGCTGCAGTCTTTCTTGGTCGCCTCGTTAATCTGACCCGAGATGATCCCAGCGACGGCTACTCCACCAGCGTTGGCCACAAAAGGCTGATTGAGGAAATCCATTATTTTTCCACCAGAGACGTAGCCGGCAGCTTGAAAAAACGCGTTGTAGGCCCCATCAAGGAACGCGCCAGACCACTCTTTGGCGCAGTTCACAGCGAGCTTGCAAGTGTCCGGAATGTTACGTTCTTCAAGTTGCAGGTTGCGGTCCTTCAAGGTAGAGTTATTACCGCCCCAGGACGCGAGTTCTTCAAAATCAAGTTCCTGGAAACCCGGTTTGTGGACTGTAATTTGTCAGTACTGGTGAGAATTGCTATTGAGTAGACCTTACTTTTGTCATCCCAGTTCTCAGCTGGGACACCGGTAAAGATACCTTCAGCCAATTGCTGCCACTTAATAGCTTTGCCCTCAAACTCACCCTGCTCACCATGGGAGTAGGCAATGGTCTGGGTGGCAGCAAGGCAGACAGCAATCACAGTTTCGAGCTTATACTGCATGTTGAAAAGTGGAGGAGGTTGATTGAGTGGAAGTGGGCAGGGAAAATTGAGAAAAGAGGAACAGAAAGGCTTGCAGGTTTGATGTTGGTAATGTAAATTGAGTTGCTAATTCACAAGGCAAATAATGTCCCAGAGATGGCTTAATTATATACTTTGTGTCCCAAAACCAAGTCGTAATCAAGCGTGTTGTGAGTGGCTAAAAGGCGTAACCTATCATTTGCAATATGACAAATTCAGGTCGGCTGCATTTTCTCTTGAGAGACGATCCTTTGAGGGATTTTCATCCTGTTTGATAGACAGAAGATCTCATGCAAGTCTGCCCTCGGACTCGGACAATGTGTTAACCAACTACTCGCAATATGAGGAATCCGAGTCAGCAGCCTTCACTCTCTAGAGACGATCCTGTAAGGATTTTCATCCTGTTTGATAGACAGAGAGGATACAAGTCTGCCTTTGGACTTGGATAATGTGTTGAAGGATGATATAACGCAGGATATGACGCCAACCAGTTTATCTTGCAATGCTAGCTTAGCGTTGTGGCTGGTATGGGATACTGAAACAAGTCAGTCTAATCCCTCTAGGCAGCAATAATCACAACATCTTGGTAACTTCAATCCTTTTGCGTGCCAAGTGCTTAGGCAATGTTACGTCGACAAGCTAGACAGTATCTTGGGTGATTCCAATGCACAGCCTACCTGGTGTAATATGAGCCTTACCAAATAAAGCCAGGATTTCCATTAATGCTGATTGGCAATTATACATCCCGTAATTTGCAACCGTTATTAAAGTAAGCTATGCTTTCTCTATTTGCCGCCTTAAAAAAAAAGACATCACTGTGAATTCAAACAGTACTTGCAACTTTAATTTCAACAAGCAATAAGTCGCTATACGCCTCAAAAGAAAATAGATTGTAGTATCTGGCTTTGAAATGGAAGACAAGCATTGACACTTCAATTGAATCTAGCTTTGTGTGAATCCTCTAGTTTTACGTTGCAAGGAAAAAGCCTTAAAACCAGGAGGCTACTGCATAAAGGTCTGAGTTTTTTGTGGAACCTATATCTTTGCCACAACGGAATCCCGATCTTGAATCTAACTCATATCCTGTGCCTGTAACTTGCCCTCGAGTTTATTATTGAGACCTGACATACAATTATGACGTATAGCTAATACATCAGTCTGTCCCTTTATAATCCTGCTGACGCGAAACAAGGTTGTAAGCACTAGAGTAAAAGTAGCTAATAATGCTGTATATCTATCAGGCAGATATTTTAAGTTGATTATAGGAATATTAGAGTTTGGAAGAGAGATGATGTTAAAATAGTCCGAGAACATCACTTCCTTGATTGTCTGTAAGGAACCGTGCGGGGAGAGATCATCGTCTAAGCCCCCCTAGCCCAGCAATTTTTAAATCCTTCGAATCCTAGAGTCCTTTGAATCCTAGTGGGTCCCTCCTCGATCGGGATTCCGATGCTGATGTGCGATTTGGGATCCTAAGCTTACGCTTGTATGCTGCATCGTCAATGTCTGATCGCCTAACGGTACCATATCGACAAGCACGTTCCTCTCCATATCAAGCATAAGTACATAGACGTACTGTGTACACTATTGCCTAGTACCAGAGCGCACGCATATCGGTGTATATTGACTTATGAAAAACTGGACAAAGGGTAGAGCTGAGTACCTAAATCGACTCTAGGCTTTACAATCAACATGCTGTTTTGGAGCCGAAGTTGTAAGTGCTCTATGATACAAGATGACGCAGCTGTGGTATATACAAGGATTGTAATCTACTGAAAGAATAGATATATAAGGCAACCTTCATTCTTGATTATTTCTTTCCGTTCTCCAGACTCATCAACACATTCCACAATATCCAAACTTACAAACCTCTACTTCACCCTTAAACTCTTCAATCGACACTTCAATCCAAAATGATCGCCAAGAACATCCTCGCTGTTACCGCCATGGCTGCTACTGGTCTTGCTACCAAACTGGTAAGTGTTGATATCTGTTCATGAGACCATCTTCTTCTAATAGCTACTAGCATGTCGATATCGGCTGCATCATGGTTGGCGGCACGCACAAAGTATGCGCAAGCGATGGCCCTTATTCCATCAATGGTGATTCAGCTCAAATCCTTTGCAAGCTGGATGCCAATCCGACTCTCGTCACGGTCACTTGGCCAAGGCACTATGGCGATATCTACTGGACCAAGGACGACTGCATGGTTGACGCCGAGAGTAAGATGTTCAATTTTCTTTCTATAGGAATTGTTGCTAATACATAACAGATATCATCATTAAGTGCGCTGATTGATATGGTTCCTGTTTAAGCGCGCCTATTGCGGACTGGATGTTTAAGGGTTATGTAAACTACAAGTGCCTAAACTCTTTACTTCTGTTGGGTGAGAGGGGGATGGTAGGGCAGGAGTAGGTTTTGTCAAGATACAACTAGCTCTGTAACATGATCCTTAGAAGTACCTCTCAATACATACAGTCTTTCAACTATCATATCTATTAAACAAATTAATACTGGCTCTCAACTTTCACCACGCCTATATCGGCCAGGCCGTGGAAGCAGTAGATGAAAGGATGCTCAAAGGTATATGACGTGAGAGGTTACCTAATCTCCATCCACACGATTAGAGAAGTTCCAGGTATGGCAAGGGCATGTGCAGCCGTTGGCATGGCTAGGTCGAGTTTTGACTCATCGGGTAATATAGTTCAGTTCGTTCTCATCATTTCTCCTATTTTAGTAGTTGCGCGGTTTAGCTACTCACTAAACTTATCATAGCTGAGTGATAGCGACAAGCTGTTTAACAGCTTCATATAGTTCCTTCTCCGCAAAGTCGTGGAAGTGAAGTGATGACCCATAGGTCTCGCCGGTGGTTTCTTGCCGATTGTTTGTATTTGCTGGCAGAGTCAGGTTGAGCTTTACTTACATAGAGAGTAATGGAACTTGTCTGTCTGTGGATAATTTCTCAGCTTCTAATATCATAGCATTTCATCAGTGGTAGTAAACCGAGGCTTCTAGACTGGACTGTAGTTTCCTTGTCAGAGTTGAGATTTAAACCGATGCCGACTTTTATTTCGCGACATGAGTCGTCAGTGTAGCTATGTCTAGACTCCAGCAGTCGCCTTGATAAAAGACTGGAATTCATCCATGTTTCTTGTCTGTACATAAACCGAGCCTGGGCCTGTGAAGCGGCATACCAGACCCTCGCCCGTCTTTAGTCCAGCCATAGCTCCCCCACCGGCTTTTTCGATAGAATACTTGCAGCTCCATGCTACGAGATGGCCGTTGTCTACAATATGCTCCTCTCCGGGTCGAAGCTGACAGATTCAAATTAGCAGTGTCAGTATTGTATAATGGTTGGAAAACTCACATCCAGTCGGTCGACAGCACCAAAGCTCGTCAACCACATAATGCCCTGACCCTCAATACGAAAGACGAAGAGATCCTCTCCCGAGAACAACGCCTTGCTAATTCCTTGAGTCTCTCTTTTCTTAGTAACCTCAGAGGTGCAGGCAAGAAAAGCGTCCCTGCCAATTGTCCAAGATTGATGGCCATCGACGTGTAAAGTAATGATATCTCCAAACAGTGTTGGGCCGAGGGCAACATGGCCCGGTCCCGTGTAGGTTGATTCAAACATATTGCCGCCTGTAAAGAGTTTTCCGATAGAGAACTTGGACTTTCCCGATAACTCGATACTACCAGACATGTGAATCATGGCACCTGACTTGGAACGCACCGTGGCCCCTTGCTGAAGCTCAACATTGAGGACGGCGTTGGTATCACGGTGGGCGATACTGTAGCTGCCACCTGGGAAAGCACCTCTGTCATTGTTGGCACCATGCATCGGCTGTTGATGCTGACTGTATCCTTGTTGGTGTGACATGGCGACTGCTCGAAAGGTATCGCAGAGTGTGACAAGAAGAATGAAAATGATGAGAGATATGGACTGCCAGCCTCAAACGGTCTATTTGTCTTCTTATACTTCGGACTATGCTGACTCCACCGCTCTGGCCTCATCAATCTGCTATATGGATACTGCGGCTGAAAGGGACTTCAGTAAAGCATTAAAGTTCAGCTGACATGATCCTGGTGGCACTTGTCCTTTTTAGGCAAGTCGGCGATTCAATATGCCTTGTCTTACCCCTCCTCTGGAATAGGATAGACCTAAGAAGGTCCGTGCAAGGATTTTCGTCAAGTAAAAGAACCTTATAATTTTTAATCCCCGAGCCATCCCTGCGTACTAACAGTTGATTCGTGCGAGTTCAAGTAATCATGACATAACTTGAGTGGCTTAATTACGCAAATGAAATCACATGAAAACTGGTACCTGTTGATAATTAAGCAAAAAGACTGGCAGTTACTTTACGAAATGTCTACTATGAAATATAAATCGAAGTATCCCCTCAATTGTCGAAAGG
>PVQA01001650.1:0-26928 GCA_002980515.1 Fusarium burgessii | reverse complement strand
CGATGAGCAGTCGAAGGTCAACGAGTCAAATTCTAGCATCTGGGGTTGCTTATGCTTGCTGGAACATTACGAAACGCATATGCCCAAGTGGTTGGACTGGCCCCGGAAATATTTCGACAGTTACGCGCTGATATTTGCCTCGCAAGCCTTGGGACGCCATGGCTACACGCCTCCAACCAATATAGGCCTCAATGATGTTGCAACCTTCCTCAATGTTCTGGTGTCCCTTCACAGTGACAATCTGACCGAGAATGGTGCCAGGAGCGTGAGAAACACCACCAGCCGCAATATATGCTACCCACGACCGGTCGAGGCTCTTGGAAGCTTTTATGGTTCAGAGCCACGAAGAGACAGCCCGCCAATTTCTGGCTTGGATTTACAATTCATTGGCAATTGCAGCTCTGGCATCTCTCAGCTGATTGAGGTTAGCGATAGACATCAATCTCCGGAAAGACCTTGCCCAGGAACGCCTGAGGTTTACAGTACCAAGCTGAGAGATTATACAGAGCTTGAAAGAAGGGTTTCTCACCTAGGAGTCCCTGATGGTTTGTCGTTCTACGATGTTGTTTGTGGACTTCAACGATTCCCCGCACCGACACTAAG
Source organism: Fusarium burgessii (assembly GCA_002980515.1). Lineage (NCBI taxonomy): Eukaryota > Fungi > Ascomycota > Sordariomycetes > Hypocreales > Nectriaceae > Fusarium > Fusarium burgessii. The sequence goes on along the minus strand of PVQA01001650.1, from coordinate 26,325 downwards.
CCCTGAATACTGGGCAACGAAAAAGGCTGGTGACGCAGCCGTCCTATATATCATCAAGTGCCTCGCGTTTCTGGGATACCAGGCTTCGATGGAAGCTATATTGAAAGATCCAATTAGGATGCTGGCCAATATTTGCTACACGTTTGCCCTGAAATCGACTGGACGAGATCCATATGAGCTACCCATGACTCCTCTATTCTCAGAATGCGAGGGCAGAATTACGGAGGCATCCGATACTGGAAATCCTACTAGGGAACGTGAGCGCCAGACAGCAAAAGTTTCGACTTTGTGCAAGTATGGGCACACCAGAGACGCGATATGTGCAAACTTGACCGCATTTGGCTTGGCCCTCAGGGGGGAAATGATACTTGACGTTGATGTTCACCAGACTACTACTCTACTACGAGCTTGTTACCTCTTATTCCGCGCTAAGCGTGCTAAAGGAGGCGATGCTGGGCGGGCTTGTATCAAATGTATCTCGGACAAGGCTATGAAGAACTGCCACTCCCTTGTATGGCTCGTTTCAAAAACCGAATCACAACTGGAGTTGCGTCCTTTGCCTAAAGGTACACTGAATGAACGTATGAGGGCCTGTGAGAAAAGCTTGAATATCCGGGAATTCTCAGAGCTGCAGTGGCATTATCATGGTACGAAGAGAGTGTTTAAAAGTGTCGAAACCATCATTCAAACACTGGAATTTATCTCTAAATACCGCTTAAAGAGGGAGGACTCTGATGTGGTCCGTAAGGATCTCCAGGCACAGACTATCTATGCTGCTGCTTGCCTGTTAGAACGGAATTGTCTCCCCCCAAAAGCCTTGTGGGATGACCTCCTTTGGGTCTTTCACATAATCATATATGACGTGGACCGTCATGACTCACAGGCGGCAATGAAATCAACGCACTGATCAACTAACTGTTAGGCTTGTTTAGACGCTGGGAGTTTGGTGCGGAAGATTGGCTCTCTTTTTCTCGTTGTGTTTCCATTTTTCTTGCTCTTTTCTTTAGTATAATCTACACAGAATTAACACCACTTTGCTATGCTTGAGACCAACTTCGTCATCATCTTCGGTTCAGTACTAAAATTTCGAAATTTATCGAAAACTTCTTGCTCAGGATGTTCTGAAACTCACTGCCTCTGAGGAATCCCAGGATGAACGGCGTTCAAGACTCGGGCACTGAGGCACTCGTTTAATGCACCATTGGTGGTACCTCAATGAACAGAGAGCCCCCTTCTGAAAATTCAAAATATCACAATTGTTCTGAGGCAGTCATTATTGCATAGGACAGGGGCAATGTGTCATACGCGTCTTGGTGAAGCTGTCTCATCAAATATGTTCATAAATCAACTTTTCCATCGCCCTTTTTTTGTTCAGTGTACTCTACATACATCACAAGCCTAAAGTTGAATAAATTAAGCCTTTACATCGAAATTCACCCTTTGGCCAGTAGTTACCGGCCATGCGTGACCGATAAGTCATGCATTTGAGACAACAAGGAAGAGTGTTAAATTCCCCTTTCTACGCCAATGAGACTGAGCAAGATTCCCTTTATTGTAACTTCTTACTCGTAATGAAATTCTGCCTCATCAGGTAAGCGACGTATTCCAAGATTTTCATCACGCAGGAGGACATGGTATGCCTTGGACCGCATTGATGGCTTGTAGCCATCGGACCTGGCCAAGAGTTGGGAAACAAGGCTGATGCGCCGGATGTTAGCATCATGTGAAGAGGATGCTTCTAGCCTCGACAATAATTGGCCACTCGGAACTCACATAGTATGGAGGAGGAACCCCACGCTCTTCTTGAGCTCCTGCAGACGATTTGTCGGTGGCGTATGTCCTGAAGCTTGTGGGTCTTGGCCAAAGTGTAAGACATCCAGATGTCTCATAGCAAATCGCTTAGCTGGAACGACTTAATTGGGTTGCCTAGCTGCCACGTCACTGAGACCAATAAGCGCTCGGCTGACATCAAGGAGATCTGTCACTTTCTGTTTGCTCTTTGGTCGAGAAAACAAGATGGGGAACAAGGTTAGTGCATGGGGTTGTTAGCGTCTGGGTCCCGGTAGAGCATTTCGCGGGCTGTGATCTACAACCCGATTGGCAAGGTAGTAGTACTGTAACCAAACAAGGCAGTCGTCATATCTCATCTTCTTGACATCCTTTTGCTTCTACATGGCCGCGGGCTGAAGTAGCGGCTGCATAAGCCACTTATCCTTTTCAATGTATGGGAGATGGTTGATTGGCCACCACCAACATTGGGAGCCTCGAAATATAAATACCCCTCCCCCATCGTCTTAACACTGAAGCTCACTTATCCTAGCTTAAGGCACAGATACTATCCAACACCCATTAAAAACCCCTATTTGTTCCCCAAAATTTCTCCCTTTCCAACCCCGTTCTGGTATGCGACCACAAACTGATTTATAAGTTCTTGTCATTGACTCTTCCTCTTTGCCTTCAGAATGACCCCTGGAAGCGATCATCATGGGTACTGTAGCCCACACCCAAACCCCCGACGTCCATAAGGCCAAGAATCGGAAACTCAATAATAAGGACAAGAAGCGGGAAACCGATCGTAAGGCCCAACGCCTGTTGCGAGAGAGAAGAATGAATCGCATCGCTGAATTGGAGAGAAAGCTCGAGACTTTCCAACAAAACGACTCTAACGCGGCAATAACTACCTTGATGGGCCAATTAAGCGAAATGACCAAGGAGAGGGACGATTTACTACAGGTGCTCAAGTCCTTGGGCTCGACTATTCAGCGGTATATTGGCGATAGCAGCTCGACCACTACTATGAGCAAGCCACGATCAGAAACGGAATCCAAGTCGCCAACTTATAAGCAATCGCAATCACGTTCATCACAAAACGAACAAATGGTCCGAGTCATGTCGCCAAAATCGGCATCAGAAACAAGCAACTCTACAATACTAGAACTCCGCGTCAATCCTTCCCCGCAGGACCCCTACGCCGGCTGGAACAACGTGAGCAACGAGCGCAACCCTACCACAATGGCCTTCGACAACTCGATCTTGCCATCCGCCTACAACAGCTTCATACCCATCGTTTCGCATCAGCCGCTCATCACCCCGTATCAGCCCACGTATCATCCCTGCGACAACGATTATTGGGAGTGCAGAGAATAAAGGTTTCACAAGCATAAAGCCACGTAAAAATGTGGTTTGCAGATGCGCCAAAGTGCATGCGGATTGATTTCGCTCAGGAGTCGTGCAGACTACAACAAGCATAACAAAAATTAGATCTACTGATCTCTCATGCTGTAAACTTAATTTGGCGGGGACATATTCATTACTTGAATTGGCTAGTCATGAAATAAGCGATCTCAGACAACGTACAAATTGCCCAATTGCACATTATCCTTGAGTCGATCATTGACGTATTTGTTCGGACTGTGGGGTTCTTCGGCGGACAGGTGAAGCGTGCCAGCAAAATAAGCGCCACTTATGATGCCTGCTAGCCATATTCGTTCACGCATAAATTTTATTTTAAATAGCGACTTTTGCCGTAATATGAGCAAGCCACGTGCATTCGATCGTTCATTTCTAGGCCATTAGAGCGATCATGACAGGCATCACCGCATCAGATTAAAAGCAGCCTCACTCTTGACTATGTACACAGCTCGGTAGACTGAGAAACCTGGTAATCTCGATGTGCTGTTCATAAGCTAATCCACCCAGCGTAATCGCTGGAGGGTGCTTCCCATCATGGCTTTTCGTGCATGGAATTTGAGGGTTCGCGCTTGCCCACCAATTTCAGGCCGCAAGACGAACCTATCGGGTTTCATACCCTGAGCGAGCTGGCTAAGATTAATCTCACAGACAGGCCATTTCATAACCTGGCGGCTGAAGGTGGTGGAGCTAAACTAAATCAGCAACTGGTTGATCAATGGCAAGAGATCGGCTCACGTTGAGCGCCCGCCTGCGTTAGTTCAGGTCCCGACCCAGCCAGGTTTGAAACTTACGGTAGCCACGCCATGCACGAGTGAGAGCATTCAAAACTCGGTCACAAAACCTGGTCACAGTATTGCTACGAAACAGCAGAGGCAAGAGAAAGAATTCCTGGTTAATCTTGAACCTTAAGACATGGCATCACTTAGCAACGATTCTTATGCCAATTGAGTTACTTTTCGTTCTTTTTTTGCAGAGTCAGGAATATGCAGTCAGGGAGGGCAGTAAAAACATTGTAGTTGGATCTCAAGATCGTCCATGTTATCGCATGCAGAGCGGCCAGGCGGGGCTTCACAAGGAGGGGTTGGATCGTTGACCCCATTATGCATCAGCCCCACGTTACACCTAACCACAGTGGTTCTTGCAAGTGTCGAGAATAAAGGTTTCACAAGCACAATGTCACGTAAAAGCTTTTTTCACAAATTTGGATTTTCTTCAGCATATTCCACCTCTAGGCTTTGCTTAACTATTACCCAAGTATACCAAGACGATTAGCCTCCACTACCATTGAGCCCGCCATCTATTTACCCCTCCCTACCCTACAGCGAGATCGCCCCTTTCCCTTCACCTCTCGGGATTATCAGCTTCACGGAGTTCCTATGTTTCAACCGCTCTCTGTCGATGGCTAAGGAGGACGTGTAATATAGCCCAAACTGTGAATCTGGAATTTCCGAGCTCTGAGACATGTCGTGCCCGACACAATACAATTCAATCAACGAGACCGCCTTATCGGACCAAGCCTACCAGGTTGATGCGCCGCCGTTCTTCGATCGGAAGAATTCTTTGTGTTTGGACGGTGACATGCTTCAAGCAGCTTGAGGGCTGTTTAATTGGTGATAATGAATGCATCACATCTACCATCCATCCAATATTTTATGTTCCGCTTTTATCTTCCATCCTTCCTACTGTCGCGGTGTCCTCATCTTACACAATCTTGCTCTCCCAACCGCCTTCAGCTTCAAAGATCTCGCCAACCGCCTTGCCGACCTCCAGGAGGTGACGATCACGATATCGCGGTGCGACAAGCGACAGGCCAATGGGCATGTCGTGTTCACCCTTGAAGCCTGGTACATTCAAGACGGGGGTATGAAGGCCCTATAAAATCATCAGCTATGTCAGATCTCGAAAGAGTCCATCACTTACACTCCACATCGCACAGAAGACGTGGCTTCCTGTACTTTCTTGACCAATAGGTGCCTCATCAGGTACACTTGGCGTGATGACAGCTGCATACTCTGAGGCAATCTTGTCAAACAAGGGCCTCATGGCAGCCAATTTATCGCTAGCCTCTAGTTGCATCTTGCGAGTGAAATTGTCCACGTTTTCGACATGCTCGACTAAGACTTGGCCGATTTTGTCTTTCCCAATTCTGTACTCAGGTAGAAATGCCGTGCGACCCTCGGTATGAAGTCCAATGCGATACCACTCTGGCACATTATCGAATTCAGCAGGCAGGTCAATTTCTTCCACCTCTGCCCCGTGGAATCTGAGCAGGTCCGCGGCTTGGGCGAGAGCGTTCTGGGTCCCAGGACCAGCCATGGGCCAGACAACTGTCTTGCAAATTGCGAAGCGTGCTCTTTCGACCCCTTTAAAAGAAAGCTTTTCGTCTTCGTCATCCTGGAGAGCAAAGACATCGGCTAGAAGGACCAGGTCTTCAACACATCGTGCATACCATCCCAGAGTATCGTACATCAGAGCGTATATCTTCTGGCCCTCGCGAGAGACAGAGTTCCAAGTTGGTTTGAACCCATATATCCCATTGAAAGAAGCCGGACGAATCAGGGAGCCGCCTGTTTGGGTTCCAAGGGCAAGCGGGACTTGGAAATCGGCGACAGCAGCGCCAGATCCGCTTGATGAACCTCCCGGCGTTCGTAGGGGGTCATGGGGGTTATGAGTCTTGGGGCCGACATGAATAGCAGCGAACTCAGTGGTGGTAGTTTTGCCTGACTTGTAAGTTGACAGCATGGAAGGGGTAGTACGCAGAACATACCAAAGATGAGGGCGCCAGCATGACGAAGAATTCGAACGGAAGCGGCATCTGTTTCCAGGAAATGTCCCTCATATAGTGGCGAGTTGAACTGTGTAGGCATATCTATATAACTGTAAGCTTCGTTCGTAGAGTTGTAGATGATGATTGGTTTACCCTTCGTATATATGACATCCTTGACGGCAATGGGAAGTCCATGGAGAGGTCCCCTATCCTTCTTAGGGATCTCATCTAGAAGTCTCGCTTGCTCTATGACCCTCTTTTCGTCCAGATATACCCAAGCTTTGACGTCTTCATCGCGTGCCTTGATTCTTCCCAGTAAAGATTCGGCATACTCCTGGACTGAGAGCTCATCGGCCTGTATCTGGGCAAGTACTTCGGACGCTGTGAGTTTCCATGGCTCGATGCGACCTTTTAGAGAAGGGGTTGATTCCTTGCCTGACCGAGACCCGGTTCCATTGTATGTAATAGCCAGGATATGGTAGTTCATAATGGTGGCTTTCCCTACTTGTCGACTTCAATACTCGGGAAAGAATCACCAGTCGAGGGACCTTATAGTTTCTTGGGATGTCTTGATGGAACTAGGCGATGGACCTAACAAGGTGTAAACTTGGCTTTCTCAGTGGGTGCGGAGATCAAGCTGGGTACTCAGGCATACAAGACAAAGAGACAGTTTGGTGGAATTGATCCTGTTATATAGGCGTTGAGCCATGACCAAGAGTGGAGATGTATCCCAGTTCAACTATGGTTAAATAAATGAACCGTGTTGTGCAGCATAAGAAGGCACTTTCCAATCAAATCTGCTGGGAAACAAACAATGCATGCCGTCTCCAGAATGGCCTAGGTGATTCTGTAATGGTGACACGGCATGTCTCGCAAAAGTTCCAGTGAAACCTGAGTGCATCTGACATTTCCAATGAGCCAAATGAACGTGGATTCCAGGGTAGAAAAAGCAAAAAGCTCAAATGTCATTGGATATACGTGCTTATCCCGTACCTCGCGTCCCATGGCGATGGCTGGGCGGGGAGGGGTTTCAATACGGATTCTTCTCCGACATTCAATCACGTGGCTTATTGCCACTTTTCAAGCTGACGTTGCATGGGGTATCCTTCTCCAACTTCACACCACCGTCATGAGCGTCTCGCGTCGGATAGCGGCGCTGCCGACGCTTCATATACTACATCTCTTGGTTCTTACCTCGATTCATTTTATTTTTAGCGCCCAAACAAGAGCCAAGTGCTTCTTGGTTATCGCAACGAACGACCGCCCTGCCCAAATGTCTCCTCCATTTGGTCCTTGATCACTTGCTTTGACGATGATGACGAGATACCATCCATTACTCATGACACAGACAACTCACGGCCTTGTACCTCACGTACGCCAATAATCACTGCATGACCACGGAGGCAATTTAACACCATCTCTGGACGTACCGCTTTCCCGTGTAGCCGGTCGCCAAACGGTCTGACTGGAAGGTCCGGAAATTGCTCACATCAAACATGAAATGAGCGAGCGTCAAGATACACATTCAGGGACGCAGCCGAGCTTGCAGCGCCGGGAGGATTCAACACGTTGTCAAAAGAGCAAAACCTGCTCTGGATGTGTGGCTGCATTTCCGGCTGACCCCTTTGTTGGCAAGTTCATCCTTAGGCGTGCTGATCAACACATCGAAATAGGCTCCGGTTACGCTAAATTGACGAGACAAGCTGACAACCCCTCTGTACAGAGGCACCAGGTAGAAGCAGTGAATTCAGCCCAGAACACCAGAGCCGCGACGGCTCCTGAGACGATGTTGCAATGCAGGCAGACGGACGATCGAACCAAATACAGCACTCCGATCCGTTATCAGGTGGGAATCTGCCTCCTGTTGTACACAGCTTCACAGTTGTGATCCGATAAGCACGCATTTGACATGCCCTGTTTACGCATGCTAGAAGGATTGGTGGATGATCGAAGTGCTTGAGAAACATATCATCAGTACCAGCATAGCCTTCGCTGGGCCAAGACCATCGCGCTCACAGATAGAATGTCACATCTACCCGAGGCTCAAAAGGAGGACGCAAGGCCTATAGAGGGGAAGGTGAAGAACCGATGTATCGGGGGATTAGGCTGTACCAAAATCACCAGCAAAGTCATATCTATCTGGAGGGAGATCCTTGTGGAACCTTCAATTGCCTGGAGCTAAAAGTTCTTGGAGGACTGAGATTCGAGCAATTGCCTGGACTCAGGAGGTATCAGCGTCTTACGTTCTCTGCAGGCAGGAACGCGTTCAGACGAGCGCATGTCGAAAGAGACCAACCTAGCAGGCGTGAAACCCAACCACAAGCTCTGATCACGGAACAAACCTATAAATCAACGGAACTCGACCTCTGGTCCACAACATCTTTATCCTCAGATCGTCTACCGCCTGCGTTGGACTGAGCGCTATCGAGATCGGCGGCTCCCTTTGAGCCCATGCCTCCCTCTAGAAGCTCACCATCTTCCATGACGGTGCGCAGCTCGAGGTTCTCGTCCTTGGAGTACACGCGCACACCGACGATGCAGATAGCGTTCCAGGGCTCGGGCATCTTTTCTTCCTCGGAGTCGTAGTCGTCTTGGGGGGTGGCTTGGTTGGCTTGGTTGGCTTGGGTGAGGCGGGGCTTGCGGGTCATATCGTCGCTGCTGTGGAGGGCTTCCCAGTCTTCGACGGGGGAGTCGGATGATTCGTCTGATGAGTCGTAGGCTGGGCGAGGGCGGATGGGGAGAGGCTCTTCTTCCTCGACGGAAGCGGGAGGGCCTCCGCTGGTGGGTGGAACTTCTTGTTTCTCTTCAGCGCCTACTGCTGTAGAGTCCATTGACTTGGGGGTCAGGTGAGGCGAGCCAGTCGAGACCGACATGACCACATCATCAGGATCCTTGTGGTGCTCATCAACGACAACAGGCTCGTCCTTGTCTTCTGAGATCTTGATCTCTTCAGTTTTCTTGCTCAGAGCCTCATCGTCAGCCTCTTGAGCCTTCTTCTCAGCTTCAGCAGCCTTTTCAGCCTCAGCTTTAGCAAGTCTCTCCCTCTTCATCTGCTCGCGCTCAGCCTTGACCTTTGCGTTAAAGTCTTTATCAAGGCGAGTCTGTTCAGCCTCCCACTCGGCGCGGCGACGCTTTCGCTTGTCAAGGTTCTTCTTGCTTTGTTGCTTGGTGGCGTCGCGGTTAGTGCAGCGCTTCTCCCACATTCGACGACGCTCCTTCTGACGACAGGCAGAAGCCTTTTGCTGATCCTTCTTCTGGCGCAGCTTCGTGACCTTGTTCATGTGGTCCCAAGCCTTGCTGTGGGCTAGATCATAAGCGTAGCCAACCTGGGCAAGCTTCTCGTTCTCAGTTCTGTAGGCAGCCTCGCGCTTGACGACCTGCTCGACGGATTGAGCGTTGGAATATCGCTCGCCAGTGACCTTAAGATAGACCACATAGTTTCCAGCGGGAAGATCAGGCAACTCTACAGAAACAGAACGCTTCATGAGGTAGTTGCCGTGAGATCGGACGATGTAGTCCTCCGCGTTGGGGCTGTCCTCGTAGTGAAGTCGGAAGTGAAGACGGAAAGAATACTGTCCGTGAAGGCCTTTGAAGTATCGATCATCCAACTGTGAAAGAGCCAAGACAAGAGGAGAATCCTGAGTCAGCTTGATGTGGAACTTCTCATGGTAAGCCGCCTTCCATGGGACATCAACGCCAATCCAGCGCTGGCAGCATCGCCAGTCGCCATCGCGGAAGAGTCGGGTACGGTCGAAATGAGTGTATTTCCGAATGACATCCTCGTAAGAAATCCAGAAAACAGAGTCACTGCCGAATTTGTGACCCAATTCCTCCTGCACCTCGGCAGTCCACTCCTTAGACCCGTCACTCCAAGCTCCATCCCAGACACCCTTGCCCACCTTACCCCAAGGGTTACGAAGCTTGACCAGGCGCTCGCCAGACATGAGAGTGCGCGCCTCCGTGACGACATAGGCGTGTCCTTCAGAGATACCGTTGCGCTCACCGTAGCCGTGCTCAAGCAGACCGGTTGAAGCGCCAAAGAGGAACTCATCGTTGACTCGTGACATCTCCTTGTCCCAGAACTCATCGATATCGAGAATATCAGACGTCAAGAGCTCGGTAGTAACTCCACCAGAGAGATCTTCAACACTCTCACCAATCCAGCCACCATCCAATGACGCATAGTCACCATGAGCCTTAGCATAGGCCTTCTCGAGGAGAGGAACCCAAGTCTCATTCTGATCTCTGCACTGGGCAAAGAACAGCGCCTCTGATCCAGTCTGATACGTCTTGCGATAAACGTTCTCGTTATCCTCCCGATCAGTCTGCTGCAGAAGATCTCTCTGCATAGACGGGGAATCCCACAATGGGAACTTGAGATAGAGTTTATCATCGATGATGGAGTAGATCCATTCGCCATCGCGATAGAAGACAAAGCCGTAGATGCCGATCTTTGTGTCATGGGCAACGCAGATCCTCTGTAGACCTCCTGGAAGGTTGGCGAGGGCCGTTAGGCCAGCCATGATCCAGCAGTCACCTAGACTTCCCTGCTTGACGTCACCGCCACTGACCTCTTTCATGAAGGTGGGATTCTCAAAGATCTCGTGCACGCGCTTGACGGCCTTGGGAACAGCGGTCTTTGAGCTCAGCAGCGCTGTCCTGTTGAGCTCGAATTTCTGCGATCCCAGGTTGTTCAAGCAGTGGCCCTTCTCATACTTGAGGTCCCAATCCTGATAAATGCATTAGCGTCAAATTCATGCGATTTCTTGTGACTACGGATAACTCACCAAATCCCAACCTGGATCTCGATATCGCATATTGACTCGCTTGCATTCTTTGATGATCTTTTCAACCTTACGTCTACATTCCTCGGCGGCTCGCTCGTAACTAGCCGCTAAGAGCTCGTTGGAATGGTTGGTAGTTGGAGGTTGCACCGGGTCGAACGGAAGGACGGCGAGAGTCTTATGGAACTTGCGCTCCGAGAACTTTTTCCAAATGCGGTTGATGGACTTTTGAGGTGGCAGCTTCTTATTTTTCTTCCTCTGCTGGTTGTTGTTCGTCGTTGCGGTTTGATCCCGAGGTCGACGGGGATCGTCAGATTCCTCTGATGAGCTATAGCCGTGCATGTTGATGAGTTGGGCTGACAAATGGATGAGAATTAAGGATGGTGCTTGAGAAAAACGACGTAGTGATGGGAAGGAGCTACGTATACTTAGGTACGACCTGCCTCTAGAAGTGAGCTAAGAGACTCACAGGAGTCAATTTCGAATGATATGGCAACGGACAAATATCCCGAGGTCATGAATGAATATCTAGCAGGAACCTGCGAAGTAGTCGGGGAGAGGAAGGGCATATATATCTTGTAGGGGATTTGAGTAGGAACATTGCAAAAAGTATCAGGCCCTTACGTTCCTGATAGGATCTCCATATCGTAACGAGGCAACCAAGAGGCACCAAACTGGTCGCAAAGCAGAGCCTCATCTCGCCTGACAACCCATGTTGAGTCTTCACCGCTCCGGTGATATCTGATTGAGCCTCGATAGAGCTGAGGCGTAACAATGCGAACAACTGGCAGCTGCAATTGAGGTTCTAAAAGTGAAATTTTTCTTGGAGACGGGCAGCCTGATGCTGGCGTAGGCCGCTCGTCACGAGGCAGCCAGCAAAGACTCTGTGGTGGAAGAGAGGATAAGCAACATAGCTCGCATTTTTAGAAGCCAGCCTTGTCTAGAGTCAATGCACACAAGGCCTCCGTGCCCTAGGATCCTGCGGCCTCAATTTGGAGGCTCTCAGGTGAAGCCAACTGGCACCTTCCCTGTTCGTCATGATATCTATATATCCTTGCAGTGCTCTGTGAGCTTTGATACCCAATTCTGATATGATGCTGCATCACATCATTACTCACAAGTACATAGAAGGTGGAGCATCTATGCGACCCCCTTCCGACACCAATTATATCCCCCCAATTGTCAGGCCGTCAAGTCCAGCTCATCTTACACAGGTCTGTATCGCGGAAACCTGTTCCAGCGTTGGCGGCGGGTCGCTAACTTCAGCCTTCAAATTATGGAGTCATTCGGGGAGACGGATGACTCCTGATCTACGCGATGTCTCTGACCCTAGTTTGTTGGGCACTTTGCAGCCACCTGATGGTACCCTTTCTCGTTACGTATCCGTGCACAGGACATACACGTCTTCACTGAAGGCTTCACCTGCTTTACGTGATGATATTTACATATCTCATTTCACATAGCACGGGATGATAGCTTGTATTTTTTTCCAGCATTGAGAGTGATGGCGCTGGTTCGGATCAGGTTGGAGCGCCGTTAGGGTGGGATGGAGTCGACAAGTTATTTTCCAAAGCCAACTCTCAACTGTTCATAAGCGCAAGAACGGACGAGGCGTTGGATCTCGTGTGTGCCGTATTGGAGGTGGCCATACCAACCTGTATCGCGCCTCCATTGTCGGGCGGCCACAATGAGCAGCAGAGCGTGTGCAGCAAGATATAGGCGTAGCGGATCTGGTTAAGGTTTGTACATTGGCTGTACCTCGTCTGAATTCCGTGCTCCCTTGATTATGAGGAAAGAAGCTGTAGTGTCGAATAAGTACCTGTGTTACCTATAGCCTTACGTCTGCTATGGGGGGATGTTGGTCAGTCCTGCCTGACGTGAATAGTTTCGCTCAGCCGAGCTCATCTCAAGCAACTAATTTCGACCTTGAAGGGCTCCCAGTTGGTACTTCATGTTCTCATGGCAAAGCTAGTTGTGTTACTTACTGCGTCACAAAGTGACAGCATGTTTGCTGTTACTGACGTGCGGCTGACGACGGTTCAACCATGTGAAGGGAACAAGTTATCACTGTGATGAGGCCCCAACACGGCCGCACGGCTGACCTGCATACCAAGACGCTGTATTTCTCCAAGTCCTCCTTAGGTAATGACGCTGGATTTACCGACCCATATAATTATGCGGTAGGGCCGTGTCCAAGAGGGTATGTTGGCCATGCGCCTGGCCTCTGTGCCAACCACTTACAAAGCGGCGTCAATTGGAAGTGGTGAACTAACTTCTCACCGCATTTCTCATGGCAATATCTGGTGGCTGCAAGAGATATACGGCAGAAATGCCCGTAGAGAACAGCCGAGAAGGTCGCTACATTCGTCGGAATGAGTTTTGAGGCCCGCTGCCCCATCACTTCCTCGCCGGTGTGCAGCACAGGCGCTGACGGGTTGCTTCGTACGTAATTAGGGCCTGTTTTTTCACAGAGATGGTTCAACCATGAGTATAAAACGGACGGACTCCAGCCATTCTTTTTGATGGTCATCATTCAACTTCTAGTCATAGAAAATCCGCCCTTGATTCCCTGTTGAAGAATACAGACCACCTTACCATCACTTTATTTCAGAGCAACAAAAAATGGATACCACCCAAAATAATACCCAAAAAGAGAAAAAAGAGTCAACCCTCAAGCTACTAGCCTGTGGCTTGTTTTCGAGAGAGAAAGCGAAAGACGAAAATAAGAACAACAGTACGTCCTTATGTTCCACTGCACGAGCCCGTAACTGAATTTCTTCAGGTAAAGAAAAGGTCAGGAACGTGCCGGTGTTCGGTTCCAGGGGCAGCGGACCTGGCTCTGGTTTTGCAGCAAGTGCTGCTAATACCGCATGCAATTAAAGGGCGGAATGACGGAACAAGGATGGCAAGCGAAAAGGGGGGTTGTCATTAGGTATTGACTGTCACTGTTTGAAGAACCTAGGATCAACAAAGTTTCAGCTGAACAACAAGACGATTTTCCATCACAAGGCCGCTAGTTATTCCTAAGGCCGTTCAGCGCGTGCACCTGATCTTTGACAACCTGACTTTATGAAGGATGTCAGTGGCGGTATTGTGCGTCGGCTGCGTGAGATCAGATGCGAATCAACTCACAAAGTCGGCATGCGAATTCTATGCTCAAATTCCTGATCAATTGTTTCCATAATAATGAGACATGCGATCACCACAAGGCATGACGAACTTATGGTCTCGAATTACGGATTGCTTTTATTTTTATTTTTAGTTTCATGTTTCTTTTATAATACCCTTTGGCCCAAATGTGACGAGGAGAAATAAATGGAATTAGAGTACTTACGGTGGTCAATCACCTGGAGATAGGAATACATTAATTCAGTTCAATGTTCCCCCTCAGACCCCAACGGACTAGAAAGGGATAAAACGATAAAAGTGCTTCGTTTGCTTGAGATGCCTCTGATCCGCTGGTTTCGCGTTACTAATGATGGCCCTTGACAAGCTCGGAACCGTGTTCTGCCAGTTGCGACTAGGGACTCGACAGGTCCCTGTACTTCTCTCCCGAGGCTACCTGCAATTGATGATGCTCGATAAACTATAACTCAGGCCTCCTAACAGTTCGCATAGTGAAAGCTATCCAGTCAAGAAAATAAATAATTGCTATTAACTGTTGAACTTTTCAGATATGACTTGAGCTTCTCTTAGTAGAGTTCGGCATACTAGATATACTTGTGCAGGTAGCGATGATTACAACGCGCAATTGCACGCAGGTCAATTATCTACTCCATTTTTAGATTGGTGGTAGCTTATGCAGACCACAACATGGAGAAAGTGACCGGTAATCGTGTTCCTGGGAAGGCTGGAAATATGGGCGAAAGACCTTTCCCATGCTCATTGGTTATGAGGTCTAGTTCGAGTTATTGTTCTCAGACAAACAAGCCGCATGCGCTTGGTGCTTCATGTTACCACCCACCATCTTGGGGTCCGTGACACATGTGCTCCTCAGACGAGCAATATCGCTGCGAGGTGCGCACACCGCCAATGTCAAAGTGGTGATGCTATCGGAAGCGAGTTTGCACATGTAATCGACAAGTCAGTATCACCCCGTCAAGGCTGTGAAGTTCAAAGAGAAGCCGCCAAGGATAAGGCTTGTTCCTGCAACGGTCCTGTGCAACAAGGGGAGGTACCTGCTGGCGGTTGTCAAGTACGCGACAGCCGAGTGACAGGGATGCGACACGGAGCAAGGTTCAGTCGTCTTACCAGAATCACCGCACAATCTGAAGACTGCAATTGGCGCCCCGCCGCCAGCGGCTGTAAACGGTTCCGGGGTGCAGGCCCTGGTGAGGTCAGCTAAATCGAACGACCTGTTAGTTGAAGGCGGAAGATGAGCCAATGACGAGCGTCTGGCGTACCGATCCAGTTTCAGGCCGAGTCTGTTTTCAACCCCCTCGCTGCTATGATTCACGGCCGGTAAGAAGAAACCAGCCATTTCATCAGCGACCTCATTACCATGCAGAGGCTTTTGTTTTCTCACCTGTCGAGACAACGAGACTAAGTGGCCCTGTTTGCGACCACAGAATGGCGCTGTAGGCATTGGTATACAGATCTAAGTCTCTCGTCAAGTAGTGCAAGGCTTCATTTGGAAGGTCACATCTTTCATCACAGTCCCGCATCCCTATACTACTGCAGTCAGAGAGTCGGTGAACCTTGAGGCCAGACACAGACCTGGTGCTCCCTTTACCAGCACATATGTAGCGCACATAGAGAATTTACTTGAACCTTTCCTGGCACATTCCATCCCAGCCGAGAGCTACAAGCCTGTGTATCGGTGATAGATCAGATTGATGTTACGGTTTATTGGCGAGATATCCGCGCCTATCACATTTCGCTGCGGACTTGTGCACTACTAGGGCCCTTGCAGGTTCCTGAAAGTGGCGTCGCCAACGGCATGAGATGTTGGTTGGGTCAATCACCAACTGAGTCAATAGGTTGTGACGCCTTGCACCTGACACAAAGCGTGATGCTCTTGATAAAGTCCTGCGAAGCGCGCCATGTTCTGATTGCTGCCTTGTGAAAAACAGACTTGAATTGAGGTTGGGACAGTACCAGCAGATAAACAAGGCCTAATCAACTGGGAGCTAGAAGCAGAGGTTAGCTTGATACTCAGACATACCTGAGAGCTCTTGCGTACCTTGAGATTGACTGGAACTACAGATAGAACACAAGAGATTTGGCGGGACGATCTTTTTATACCTCGCGATGTAGATATCTAGATATGAACCGAAGAGCATGAGCCTGAGTCACATGAAAGAGGCGGATTAAGGATCAGAAGCCATGGATGGAATAATATAGAGGGTAGGATTTTTATTCGCTCTCCTAGCAATGCGTCTTGTCTGTGCGGCTATGTCGTTGTACGCATCACATTCAGAGAAGCGAACGAGACCACCAGATCAAAAGTGTTTCAGCTGTTTTCTGAAAGTTCCAAGTGCGCGAATTCAGAGCCTGGCCAAATCACTCACTCGTAGCCACCGGGAGCTGCCATAAGAATGGCGGTGAAAAGCTCTTCGTTTCCAAGTGCCAGGTTGCCTTGGATTCACTGATAGAAATGTACATGATTTGAAGAGGCCAGATACGTCTGGGTACATTTCGCCAGCGCGGTTTTGGTGGCTTCGTCAATCACACCTTGATCAGACAAAAGCAACCTCAATGTGAGGTGCGCACACCACTAGCTGGCATTGTAAACTTAAGCGAACTTTGGGCGTCCGACATGTAACCCGACAAGTCAGCGCCACCCCATGAAGTCTCCGAGGGGCGAGAGAAAACACTATGATTGGGATAGGTTCTCGCGATTGCGAAGTACACGACAGCCTGGCAATGCAGATGTGGCGCGGACCGGGATTAGTCTATCTCGCCTGCACTGTGATACAATCAGGTATTGAAGTTAGCACCCCACCATCAGAGGCAGGAATGAGATTCCGGGATGCAGATTTGCGTGGAGTGAACTTTCTTTGACGACCTGTCAGTTGAAGGGGGGAGAGCAACCAACAACGAGCGTCTGCCCGCTATAGTTTCTGTTCAGGTTGAGCTGGGGTTTAACCCACCAGCTATGACGAAATAGTTGTTACGACGAGGATGGACGGCAATGGCACTCCTATTGCATGTATTCTGTAATGTGGCTGGGATTATTGTCATGAATCAAGATCAAAGAATTCACATAGTACTGGGTATTTAGTCGACCGGATGAATGTGATTCGATCTCGATCAGTCCCCAGACACTTGTAGATATTCGATCCGCTCCCGTCCACTTGTTTAGAGTATCAATCTCAATTGCTGCACTTAGTAGTGGGAAAACAGAATGAGGGGCTCAAGCTGCGGCTCTTTATCACTGATGAAGCAAGTCTCAAGGGACCGGTGCATTTTCATGACCCATTTAACAAATGTTTCAGCCGGGAATATGATGTTAGCGGCATGAATGACTGTGCGTTCGCCTTGGCATCACCTCTTGAGCTGGGCTGACGTGTCTTCTGTTGAACTTGGCCTCTCTCATTTGAGGCCTGGCTTTGAATCGTGTTATTGTTTTTGCCAAGGTATAATCAGATTTCCCTCCTCCTGGCCTTGCAGGATATTGTTTATTTGGGACCGTATGTCCAGTTCGAGATGTCCAACAGGCTCATCTTTGGCCGTGCGCTTCATGAATGTAAAGTGACCCCGTCCAACGTTCGCAATCGCGTACTCTCCTTCCCGTACATATAAAGTAATAGCCAACGAATGTTTATCATTAATTATACTGTCAGAGCCTTCTTCCCGAGCATATGTAGTCTCTGGCACTGTTCCAAGCGACTGCAGAGAACCTATAGAGAAATGTCAAGAGGCGGAGGGAAGCGCGGGCCCTGTCCCTAGACTCACCGTCATGGTTCTTGAAAACTTCGTACCGATACTTGAATACAGCGGGGCCGTTAATCCTTTGGTGATTTTGGGGTAGACAAGAGAAAACGAACTCAAGCCAATCCTCAGTGGCCGAGGCCGACGAAGGGGCCAAAGCTGCCATCTTCAAAGGGATGGCCGGGGCTTCGATCAAGACAATGGTAGATGAGAGTGTATTAGCATTGAGGTGTATCTAAATATATAATGGGGGATTAGAAAGGTTGATCTGTGGCCGAACCTAATGATTGGCCATATTCGAGACGACTGACTTTGCTGGTACGATCGGCGCTGTGTGACAGTAAACAAGACGGACGCATCATGATAGAGAGGTTTCACAAATTCGTGCCATTGGATGTCATGCGAGAACTACGGATACGTCCAGCCCCTCACGGATTCTGGGTCTGAGAGTATCACAAGCGACTTGATGCGTGTGGGCTTCGTCCAAGCCGTGCAAGTATTGGGACACACGACAAGGTATTTCCAGCGCACCTAAGACCATGTCCACAAGATACAACAATGCCTCAGTTGAGCTTGGCTGTTGGAGGGAGTGTAGAAACCATTTTGAGCCAATTATGCATTTACCAATGTTGAGGGTAAGAGATAAACAAGCGGTGAAGCAAAATGCAAAGTTCACATGTCGTCACATCATTGCGAATCACAGCACACAGTAATCCCTGCCTAGAGCAGAGCCTCCTCTACGGAGTGGGAGGCCCGAGGATCACAGTGGAGAGACTTTCGAGCGGACAGAGAAAGTACGAGCAGAAGAATTCTCACATCCTGATGTTCAGGCGGCATTAACTGCCATGGAGATTGGGGTGAGAATATTGGATACCGCTTCTGAATGCTGTGTTACCATGGAGTTTCTGGCCAAGCATGCGTGATCATTTAGATAACAAATACCACACCGCTTTGTAAGTGGTTAACAACAAGGCCAAGCGGATGGCCAACCTCCCCTCCTGGGTACGAAACCTATCGCCTAATTACATGGGTCGGCATATCCAGCATCATTTCCTAAGGAGTGCTTCGAGAGGTATACCGTCGTAGCATGCAGGCCAGCAATGCAGCCGTGGAGGGCCTCATCACAATGATGATCCAGCCACCATAACTTAAGTGAAACGGCTTCTACTGCATTCTAATGATAACCAAGTGGCGGTCAACTTCAAGTATCAGAGATTATAAAAGACAGCTAAATCCAACGGTGTTTGTAGATATCGTATTGAACACACCGAATACAATGTCCGCTATTTCACTCTGAGTTCACCTGTGAGTCACCGTTGACTTGAAAAATGGAACCTTGTCTCCTCCTTCCTGATGGATGCAAGATAATGCCACGAATATTTGGCAAGGGAGGCAGCCTATGGGGCTCGCAAGTCTTTGGTCCTGGCCATTTTAACTATGGAAATGTGGTGCGTCAGCAGGGTGGAAGTATGAGTCCATGAGCCAAAACCTCGTTATGTTTGTTAACATCTTGCAGTAATGTCTATTGGCACTGGTTCTGACCAAGGCATCGGGCAGACCTCCCAGCCAGACTATATTTCTATAAATGGAAGAGGAGCGATGATACACCTCGACATACCCAAAGGTTTCGCATCGGTTTGTTTTGATGCACTTGGGCGCTTCTATTTAGCGATTTGGTCTGTGGGCGATAAACCCGCTTGCGTTGCCGTATTCAAGATCACACACGACGAGTCAACTAGTCGAAAATCTCTAGAATCGCGTTGTTGTAGATTGACCTTTAACGTCCAGCCGGAAGAGGTTCACTCACGAAATTTAAATTCCGACACGGAACATCAAATGGTCATTCACAAAGTCGGCCCCGACCAAAGAAAGGTTTGTGAAATGGCATAATTCGTTTTTGTATTCCCACTTACCTGGAAGTAGATTACAGTGGCAACCGGCCTTAATGAATGGACTTTGGATCATACAATCTTCCAGTCAGCTGGAGGATGCTATGTATGGATCCACAACGGTGGGGTCGAGCGATTCGAAACATGTCTATCAACTGACATGATGGCTGATTTCGAGATAGAGCAGAGTTGGATGGCATTAGAGCCAACCTGGTCTCTGATGAGGACCTTCAATACAATCTAAATATATAGGATACTGGCTTTCTGTTGAAGCACCTAATGATGCATAAGATTGAGTGAGGAGCAAGAAATTTGCCCGGAATTCAAGTTCTTGTAACAAAGCCGATGGCCGTGTCCTTAAACCACTGATGGCAGACGCAGAGCTTATCAGAGTCGCCTTCTCAGCAGAATACACTTCTCTTTTGGACTTACAAATATCGTTGCGTTGTCAAAAGCTTTAGCATTCAGCAAGTTATTCGACTTGAGATAGCCCCTTAACGCGTGCAGAGATACTTCGATACTTCTCATCAACGCCAGCAAGGTTGAGCAGATACTAGACTCAGTGATGAGCGCAATACTGGATGCTTTATCCTTGCCCCAACTGTGAATCACAAATAAGATACAAGGTGGAGGTTGAAGCCCACGGTTCGAGATCGCTTGGCGTGTATTGGGCATATGAATTGACGCGCACGTCAACTCTAGACACTATTTCACAACCCCACCGGCTCTCAAGACCGCGGTGAGGGTTCCCCGCATGCACCTTTCTGCCGCGGCAAAACCGAGAAGAAATCAAGATGACGTCAGAGATTGCCATGTACTTGTGGTTCGCATGAAATGCGTACCTGCATTGCGTTTTAGGGCGGAAGTGAGGAGATCCACCTGTGTTGACACAAGCCTGCACGTGAAAACTCCAGGGTTGAGGCCTTCAAAGAGGTACCTGGTGAATAAGAACGTCGCAAGTATGCAGGTTTCAGATTTACATCACAGGCTAGTGACAACGATACAGCCTAGACCAGGGCTCGTCTGCCTTACCCTAGTGCCCGCCACCGGCGGCTGGAACAGCTCCCGGAATGCAGGCCCATGTGTGATGAGCCAAACTCAACGATTCGCTAGTGGAAGGAGGCAGGTTGGTCAGTAATGAGCACTTGTGCGAGCCGATCCAGGTTCAACAAGTGACTTTTCAACACCCAAGTGCCCTTGTCAATATGATTCCGCCGGTGTTAAGACTATGGTGGCCCTTTAATCAGCGACCTTGTATCCATGCAGAGTTTTTTGTTTTCCCATCTGTCGAGACAACAAGACTTAGTGGCCCTGTTTGCAACCACAGAGCAGAGATCTAGACATTGGTCGAGATGAAGTTTCACTTGCAAAAACAGGGTTGATTAGTTGAATGGACTTTGATGTGCAGTCTATGCTTGTCATTCGAAATGCAATATACCAAAACAGCTAATTCAGAACCCGGAAAATTATAAGAGGAGGCTCGAAGTTGAGATGAGACGTGCGGTATGCCAGGTCGAGCTCCGTTGTTGAAGCAGTACCAAGTAATTTGAAGCAAAAGTCATTACGATCTGTAAAATCCTTTGTGGCCAAGTTATAGCGGTGAAAGACCTGGTC
Organism: Fusarium burgessii; assembly: GCA_002980515.1. NCBI lineage: Eukaryota > Fungi > Ascomycota > Sordariomycetes > Hypocreales > Nectriaceae > Fusarium > Fusarium burgessii. Next base: position 5,206 of record PVQA01001650.1, on the reverse strand, counting down.
TGTCAAATCATTTCGGGAAGCGTTTGGATCCGTCAAGCCGCTCGTTCCGTAGGGCATGGCAAGCCGGCTGCTGATCAACGCTTTCACGCTAAGGTTTCTCTTCCAAATTCGGCCCCTAATCAAATTTGAAACTCTTTCTCGAATTCGATTTGTAAAACATGACAATGCACCTCTCGTTTTGGTAGAGCTACTAAGCACAGAAGCCCGTGCCAATTGTGCGAAAAAAGGGGAACTTGGGTACACGGCCGTCATTCAATAAACCTATGATATTGCAATAGTTGTGCATGATAAGAGTTCTTCAAAAACAACAGTGCATATCATTCACTGAATGTGTTTAAATAGCTACATGAGTGGGTGCCAGGAAAGCGCTTCATTCCCCAACCTCCGCTTAGTCAAGCCTTGTTGTCATCTGCGCGCTTCGAGTTTATAAAGACGCTGGCCCCATTCCACTGGGTCGGGCAGTCCTCAGTCGCTGGTGTGGTGGAACTTTGGTGGCTCTCAATTCCGTCATCGCCATCTTCATTATCTGCCTCGGCAATATTGATCTGTGTTCCATGGTGCCTTTGGCGCTGGTAAAAGCGCTACCTATCTCGGGACGACAATACTTGGCCACACCTGTGACATATCAACAATTGGGCAGGGATCAGGCAGGCTCAGAGCAAGAACCTCACAGTAGAGCCAGGTGTTCTGGGTCTATCATGTCACGGAGAGGTGTGCTGATCCTTGAATTGTGAACATGAGAACTCACGACATCAGCCTAGCAGCAACGAAGCCCAACTTTGATTGAGATATAAAGTCATGTATCTCATGCCAGTCCCGGACCCCCTGTACTGCTGCAGTAAGAGAGTCGGTGAGCTTTGAGGCCCAACATTGGCTCAGAACAAGGCAAACGAGCCGCCTTCTCTTAAGACGCCGTACGAACGGTTGAGGGGTTTACTGATCTTAGACATTACAAAGCTGGCCTTACTGCAAGACAAATCACTTCACTTGAGTTATTTTTGGTCACATCATCACGGTGATGAGGCCCAACACGGTCGCATCGCTGGCCCGAACTCTTGGGCATTAAACTTCTGAAGTTGGTTGCTTTGAGACGGTGCTGAAATTACCCTGCCAATTGATTCCAGTTCGAATACCGACACGTGTAATTATGCTGTGGGTTGGGCCCTCTGCCTAGCCTTCGTCTTAACTAACTGCAAAGTGCTGTGCAGTTTTCTCCTTGTCCTTTGGGCGATTATGCACACTTCGGCTAGACATAGCAGTGAACTGACCCCTCGCCGCACTCTCCATAGTAGTTGGCTGTATGTGCGCAAGGTGGTCGATCTCTCAACTCACTATTCGAGGAACTTTCAAGAGGCGACTGAAAATCTTTTCATTCGGTGCTTTATTTTCTGTCTATTGACCCACATATGCGTGGCGCCGCCGTGGCCACATCAACAGGCCGCATTATTGTAAGAGGAGATGATGACTCTACAGACTCTATCCTGGAGATCAAGGGCTTCTGGTCTGCACACCGCTACTGTGATGAAACATAGGCTTGCATCCTAGAGTCGATATGTACATCATAAGGTATGAAAGCAGCATTCTCATCAGCCTCCCTTTTCTCTTTCTTTACTTTCAGTCAGCCCAATGATACGCAGAACCAACCTAGCACATCTCAGCATTAGTTCAATTCTCTGCTAAACGGGACAGCAATACCACATGTCACCCCAAAACACAACGCCCATGGAGGTGCGCAAAAAAGCCCAGAATTATCGTATCTGTCATGATGGATGTCCCCAGCTCGAAATCAATTCAACTTGCTCCAGCTGCGAGCAAATTTCTATTCCTATCTACAAATTTTCGCGCCGCCTCCCTGAAATAAACCGTCCTTCTGGTCCTACAGAATTCACTTTCCAGGATTTTTGGGCACTTGATTATCGCGGTTCCCATGCAAAAGTCTTACTACAAGACGATGGCTGCGCACCTTTTACAGCTTGCTCGTATGGCTTATGCCTCGGCTTTGACGTGGAAAACCTCGTCGTGATATACTTTTTGTTCCAGCTAGGCGCGGAGAGCCGCCGGCAATACGATAGAGAGGGTCTTTTTGATCAGTATGTCGGGTACGTAAATAGACTATAGGTCATATCCATCATCCTTTTCACAATTCGTGGCACTTATGATCTTCGCAGAGCCATGCTTAAGGCACTGGGTAGTGATCGAAAGCAGTTGCTTCCTACCGGCCCTGCACCCAGAACCGAGTTTCAGAAAGTTGATGACACTATCCTACAACATGTAGCTTCCGTCCGCAACTGGATCAAGGAAATCCATGACAAACTTGAGCGCGCATGCCGGTCTGTGGATTTATCTATCATACAAGGTGCAATGGAAAATTGCTCGGGCGAATGCTGCGTTTGTTATAAGGTGGCGGACTCGCGTTCACCCTGCTGCCATCAGTTTATATGCAGTCCCTGTTTTAAACAATGGTTCCAGATCGATCTTCGATGTTACTTGTGTCATAAAGACTTTTGTCAGTGGCTAGAGGGCCCATTGGATTGGAATCTGGTACAGTTGTTCATAAGAAAAGACAATATTGATACATAGATCAAAAGGGTCCACCAATGGACTTCGATATCTCTGATGCTACAATTTGGAGATCGGGGTCCCTACACCGACCTGAAGCAAGGAAGAGTTACGCTATAATCGAATCAGACAAGCAAAACCATTAATATATATCAATTGAGCCTGTTCGTCCCAGATGTAGTGATCGTCTTTCGATTAACAACTTCCTTAAAAATATCCATAAGGCGGAGACCAACACGAAGATGCTAAACGGTCAACTAGCATGGCGACTTGTACTCGGAGATTTATACCATTGCGCGTTGCGCGGAAGGTCTATTGTTAGATGGAGTGACACAAATTTGGTCTGGTCGCAACTGGTTGAGATTTCGTCGATGGCCTGGCGTCCTCGGCGTCGATGCGGTTTCTCGTTCAATCACTTCTTCGGTAGTGTCGCTGACGGCATGGGGATGATTCTCAAACACAATACCATCTCCGATATCGAAGGCTGCTGTAACCTTTTTGACCTCTCTGAACTTTTGTATGACGACCCTAACTGGATCTTCTACGCTGTTATGCAAGAAGTACTCGAGCGTCTTCTCATCTGCTATCCGGCTCTGGAGACTTTATCACCCAAACCAGCCAAAAAAAAAAAAAAAAAGCTCGGTTCTTGAAGCCGCAGCTCTCAGTTGGGAATGCATTATTGAGTAAACAAAAAGTGAGTCTATGCTGGTATGTGAAGTCGGTCCAAGGCCGTAGGATATTAGGATACCGTTTATTACGTGGATTGGTGATGGAATCTCTCGAGGATAGTTTCGGATCTGTTTCATAGAGAAAACGGAAGGATGGCAGGCAGCGATATGCTCGTCAATCGCCGTGGGTTGTGTCGCTTCCCCCGACGCATCGGCGCGTTGTCGTTCCTTTTTCCGTTCCCTCTGCATTATCGGCTCGCTGAACAAGACTGCATTAGTAGGAAGCAATTTTAACTACAGGATGCTTAGGTAAATGGAAGGGGCAGTACAAAGGCTTTAAATGTATACATATTTTGTACGTTTTGAAATATCCAGAGGGTTCCTTTCTCGATCGTAGAGAATCCCATAGTTGAAGTCGTTTCACAGCCGGATGTGAAGAGGCGCAAACAAAGCTCTAAGGCTGGCCGATCTTACCCAAACCCAAAGCAGTTCTTGCCCTGTTTAACTCGCTTCACACGAGAGATTCGGACAACGTGGGCCAAAAACCCAAAAGGGGAATTGAATTGAAGGGCTGCGCCGGAGGTGTACAAGCCTTCTAGCCAAATCCTCTATGTATAACCTTTCCGCTGAGTTGTCAAATATGGCGTGCATGAGTAGGATCATGTCAAATAATTGTGGCCACAGTAGCCAGTCCACTTACACAACTTCTAATGGTGGCTAGACTGAGCACCAAGCCCATTACCAAACCCAACAAGCGCAATGACAGGCATCGCCTGTGCGAATCGCTGAGGAAGAAAGCTTAACAGCAATTCGCGACTGGATTAGTTAAGGGTTTCGTCGATTATATGTAATTATTAATGCATCGCTGGGGCACATCCTTTTATCAGCATGGGAACAAATGCTCGTGTTACTGCATGCTCCAAGATGTTCCTGAATGACTTGTTTGAGTCTCCTCTTGTCTAGCCCCTCTTCTGTGGCTTTCGTGGCATCCCGCCTGACCATATCATAACTCCGAAAGCTCCACCATTTACTTGCGCTCTATCTCCTCGGCTATTATGAAGCTGCTGGGCACATCGATGGGTGGTTTATCGTATCTGTTGGATTTATCGTGGAAGATTCTTGAGCAAAGGCTTAAATCGTGGAAAATAATACCGTGTTCCAATCACCCGTGTTGGCAGCCTAAAGCATATTCTCATGGCTTGCACTCCATCCAGCAGTGTCTGTTGGATTTTCTGTGAAGTTCAAACGGGATACAAAACAGAGGTTCAATAGCCCACGATTCGAGGTCGCTTATTGTGTTATGTAATGAACACGCGAATTGACGCACGTCAATCTGGGATACTACTTCGCAACCCCACCAGCACTCAAGACCGTGGTGAAGATTCCCCGCATGCCGTCTCAAAACCGAGAATCGATCGAGATGACGTCAGAGATTACCATGCTCTTGTGGTTCGCATGAAACGCGTACCTGCATTGCGTTCTAGCGCGGAAGTGAGGAGATCCACCCGTGTGGACACAAGCCTGCGTGTGAAAACTCCACAATTACCTTATCAGATTTCGCTGAACCGACTAGGGCCGTGCTTAGCAAGGCACACCGCTGCATATGGGACCTGCGTTCCGTCTGCCCCGGCGATCGACAGCCCCTAAACGAACCCCCAGTTTCGACGCTATTCCTATTGGCGCCCGTGGTGCATGGTTGTCGACTGTTAATTGCGCCGATTCCGGCTGGGAGAAAGGAGAAAGCGGCACAACCAACATCACAGGAGATAACCGTGTTTATTGGCCTCATTCCCAGTCTAACTTTTTTACCCGAACTGCTGTTGTCGACTTTCTAATGTCGCATACATATAGCTACCAGCACAACGCGGCCATTCACGGCCGATACCTCCTCCACACTATCCTGGCATGCCACCAAGAAACGACGTTCCTCCACCATTACCTCCTTATCGATATCCCTGCTTCGATTAACATAGTTTTTT